>CAJHQP010008833.1:0-25028 GCA_905132765.1 Moricandia arvensis
GAGTGCCTCTGAATGATTTATAAGGTCGCATGGTTGCAATTCTTGAGGTTGGTTTGATGTAAAACCCGGATCTTCCAAATAAGGCAAGTGTAGAACTGGTTTGGCCGGTTTTGGAAATTGATCATAACTTCAATTTCACTTGGTTTATTCTCCCTCATTATGTGCTTGTTGGAAAGTAAGAATCCATCTTGAAGCTTATCATTGAATTTGTTCTCGGGCCGCTCCTTCTGTGGCCTTGAATTACTTCTGAAAGCTGATACTCGCAGTGATAATAAGAGGATCCTCTTGATCATGTGGATGCTGGTGCATCTAAGGATGATGGGAAATCTTCTGGATCGTGGATTATGTCTTCTGTATGGTTAAGATTATCTCCTGACCTCCATATATAGTTTGGGTCGACCAAATGATTGGGTTGAAGACCCTCCACAAATAATATCGTTTGGCCAATTGATGCAAACCGGGTCTATCTTTCTTGTCTGATTGGGATCCGCCTGATCCAGTGTATTTTGGTGCTTCCTAAGATGTTGTGGAGTGCCTATAAAATGATTTATAATTACTCCTGGTTGCAATTCTTGAGTTTGGTTTGATGTAAAACCCGGATCTTTCAAATAAGACAAGTGTAGAACTGGTTTAGCCGTTATGGGAAATTGATGATAACTTCAATTTCACTCGTCTATTCTCCTCATTTTGTGCTTGTTGGAAAGCTAAGAAATACATTTTGTATCTTATCATTGGATTGTCTCGGGCCGCTCCTTCCTGGCCTTGAATCTACTTCTGAAAGCTGATACTCGTAGTTGGATGAGCTGGAGAACCTCCAGTTTCTAAAATTTATATCTCTCTGGTCGAACAGGTTATAAGAATTACTCCAATTGTTATTGAAACTTCCTTGAGTGTAGAATCCTTTATAATTGGTTTCATGGTGAAAACCCTTCTGGTTTGTAAGATATGGCTTATTTACTAAACATACATCCTGGATAGTTCTCTGACTGGTTGAGTAATGAGCATGGTCGACCTCTGGTTCAGAAATGGACTTGATGACCACATCAGAGCTAAAAGCTCCTATCATCTATCATCTATCTTTTTTTGTTTTTGTTTTGTTCTTCATTCGATTCTCAAAAGAAAAAAGAAAAAAAATCTTTACATCTTCTTTCTTTTCTGTTTTATTTTTCTAAGTTTCTTTCAAAAGAAGATATGGAAAACCATCCCAAGCAACAACAACTTGGCGAGCCATCCTTGGAGTCTTTTAAAACAAGAAGATAATTATTTTGCTAGATGAACAGACCCTGATGAGTACTTTGAATGGGAGCAGAAGATGAACGAATTCTTCCATTCTTGCGGCCTGTCCAGATTTTGAGAAGGTGTAGCATTGCATCCGATCAACTCATCAACCAAGCTCAGCACTGGTGGAGCCAATCTACTGCAAAAGGAAATCATTGTTGGTATTCTTGGGAATCAACTTGGGATGAGATGAAAATCTGATGAGAAAACAATACATCCCACGTGATCAGTATCAAGAAATCCGGAGGCAGTTTCATACACTTTGCCAAGATGATAAGACGGTCATGGAGTATCACAAGCAATTCAAGTATCTCCGCATTCGGCTCAATCCAGGAGTAAGCAATGAGAATGTCATAGACCAGTTTGTTTATGGGCTGAGAGGTGAGATACGTGTGCACGTACAAGGTACACCTGCAATGGTTTAGAAGAGTTGGTCCAACAAGCTGTCCGAATTGAGCATGGAAACAAAGCATCTGAAGCACTTGATCCACCAGATGAGTCTCCTTTGCCAACAATTCCCACTGAAAGGGAGGAGCCATCAGAAGAGGTCCAACAACATTCAAGGGACACCACTATGTCGCATGAACAAGTTTTGAGGACAAAACTTATCAAGGAGGAGGGTATGATGTGGGCATCAAATCCACTACTCATAAATGTCCAATCTCATTCAAGACCAGCTCACATCCAGGAAATTCTCTACTTGAAAATGAATCTCTAGAAGGTTTAAAGTATTCAGAATTATTCAGAGTGCTTCAAAATACAAAGGAGACAAGACTTACCATATTTGAACTCGGATGAACCTAGACGACATCAGCACTATGGTTCGTTTTCGTCAGCTGGATTTACCCAACAAAAGGCCACCTCTTAAGCCTCCTTATCAGCTACAGAAGGATGTGAATCCAAGGAATTAAAAGTGTGGTCAATATTCTCCTTAATAAGCTAATTTCACTCCCTTGAGATTAGCCTTTTGACCAACCAAATTATTCTTTCCTTTTAATGTGATTTCTGCTTAAATTTTCTCTTCTTATTTATGTCTTTTGACTGCAGCAATAATGTACACGAGCTATATATAAAGCTCCTCTCAACTCATTGGAAAATCAGACTTGAAATAATGAATGAAAATGAAACTTTTGTTTCCCTTTGAAGTTTTCTCTTGTAAAACTTTGTTTCTCTTGTCTTGTTGAGACCAGTACCTCCAAGAGCTTGAGTATTTGTGTTGTATCACGAGCCTATCTATCTCTCGTGTGGTGCACTTCTATCCACATTCATCATCATCTTGATCCATCCAACCGAATTCACTTGGTTGATTAGATCGAACTTTTGAACCACCCTCTTTTTGTTTTGATATTCTTAAGGATTTAAGCCTTTGATAGCCTAGGCTTGTATCACGGTGCAACGTGGTGGAAGTACGTATGTCTCGGGCGTTGCATCTTTTCTTGTTGGATCATGTGGCAATCGCGTGAGTTGGCATGATTCATCGCCGGAGCGGGCATGCGGCGTGCATGTGTGTGAAGTAAGAACGTAGTAGCGTGATGTCGTCGAGACAACGTGAAAACGTATGAAAAATGGTGGCGGATCACGCGAGAACCGAAGACGGTAACGTGATTGCGTGAAAGCGTGGAACTCACAGAGTCAGCGTGATGTCGTGGAGACAACGTATGTGGTGAGCTCTCCCGCGACAGCATGAGGACTTGCAGGGACCGAACGAGGTGGTGTGATCTCATGTTGACACTGTCGGGGCTTATCCTCGTTTCTTGTTGATTGCTGCTTTTGATTTACTGGATGTTTAAGTTATATACTTATGCTATGTTGTGTGATGATTGTTGGTGAACGATTTCGGGGATCCTAGAGCTTTCCTCACTGAGTATTTGTCGAAATGCTTCGTCCCTCCTTTCTTTTCAGGTGAGTTCGACGAAGTTGAGGAGTAGTCGTCTAGGTGTCGTGCTAGTTTTCTAGTTGATGGATTTTCTTTAAGTTGTTTCATTTAAGAATTGATACTTGGTATTAAGCGTTTCCTATTCGTTTTAGTATGTTTTTTAAGACATTTGGATTCGATCTTTGGGAATGAGATTTACATTGGCCTTTTTAAGTGATTCTTGTTTGGTGAAGCAATGTGAATACATGACGTCTTAGTTTTTGAGAGTCAGGGCGTGACAAGTGGTATCAGAGCTTAGGTTAGGGCCCCCGGTCCTAACGCATGAGGCTATAGAAAGGGAAACATTTTTTATCCGGTTCCTATCGGAATAAAGTTAAAGATCTTTAGAAACTTTCGGATTTCTAAGTTGTTTTTTGGTTTTCAAGAGGAACAAATGGGGATTTTTAAAAAGTTAAATTTTAGAGCACCAGCGAGACCACTTTTTGACTTTGAACTCATTCATCATCGTCATTCGTAAATAGAGAAAAATTATGACTGTAACTTCTGCATGAACATGATGGCACCAAGAGGAAGAAGAATCGTTAGGGGAAGAGGCACTGCAACACGTGTTGGTTTGGGAAGCTAGCCCGACCGATTTTGTGGGATGTGTGAATGGAACTAACACTGAGATTCAAGTGGAAACCCATTTGAGGTATGTCGACATGGTGACCAAGGAGCAGGGTATGCAGCAATGTTCGCGGAGTTGTAAAGGTACGTGAGTGTTTTTGGAGATCAGATGCGTGAAGAACCGGTCAATGAAGCACCAAACAAGGCTGATGCTCGGGCGGGAATGTACCACCCGTTGGAGTGCAACACCGTCATCCGCCTCCACCTCCACCTTTTTCGGTTGCGGGTGCGGATGGTGGGTGATTTTAAGTGTTATTAAAGATTTAGATGACTGGTACAACGGTTAAAAATTGTTGCGTTTGGGGATACTAACTCGTTAACTACCAATTGCAGCAATGGTTAATAATAAATTAAAAATATTTAGATTATATATAATTATAAAATATAAAAATAATAATATAAAAATTATTTTTATAAAATTATTTCTTTTTTTTTAAAAATATATTTTTAAAAATTATAGAAAATAGTTTTTTAAAAAGTATTATAATATAATTAAAATATAATATATATATATATATATATACTGGTATTTTTATTACTTTATATTTATAAAGTTTTTTTGAAAGTAATTTTTTTACCTTCCCACAACTGCCCGTAACCGTAAACGTTAGCTGGAACCAGCTGTTGGATTTTTAAAGGTTTATAGCGGTTTAAAAGCGATTTATAGTGTTTTTCTGTGATTATTGCAAAACGCCAAAAACCGCTACCAACAGCAAAGTTGTGTTTGCGAGTGATAGCGAAAAAAACAAGTCAGGCCCTTAATCAAATCCAAAATCACATGATTATGTTTATTTGGATAAAATATCAATAAAAGCAACTACACATAATTGTTTGGTAGGAAAATTTCGGTAAGCTAAACAACCCGGATTTGAAGAAACCCACGACACTAAACATGTGTAGCCATGCGAAATGCGTATCTAATTTCTATTGTGAACAACTGGATCTTTCTAACGCCGATAGACAGATCCCCAAGAAATTTGTCGGTTGAGATTCACGCCCGCCGAATACCCCGTAGATTATCAAAATGTAAAGTATGCAACAATAACAAAAAGGTTTTATCCAAGGATCGTATTCTAAATATTCTTAGGATTGAAAAATGTTAATAAAACATTTGATCAAAAAAATGTTAATAAAACATTAATTGAAATGTGTAGAGTTGTGGAGAAGAGAGATAATGTATAATATGAGAGAGAGAAAAAACACTAATAAACGAGTATATTATGGATAGGATATGTAATAAATGATTGCTAACAAAAATTATTTTCTATTTTTTAATAAAAAGTTATTCTATTAAAGTTTACGGTTTTGTCACTTTAACTTTCATTTCATTAGAATTTTTGAACATACTTAAGAAACTTTGATAAATGGCAATGAATTTTACATTTTAATCAACTGAAATAGTGAGATTCTTTTCTTTTAATAAAAAATCAGTGAAAATATAAATTATATATCACATAGACATAGGTTGATCTATATTACTTCTACATTTTAAAAGAAGAAAATCAGCTTTATTTCCCATAATATATCTCTTTAAATACATATTACATAAACTTACGGAACATGTAGTTCAACTTTTACTGAAACCATATGAAACTAAATATAGAATAAATAAAATGGAAATATATGAAAGATTATATCAAACATGATTAAATTACGAAGCTAGACCAGCAGTGTATTTGATACCAGTTGCAGGTAACCATAAGTTTCCTTGTATGAACTGGGGCCACCGTAAAATTAGTAGCTTGTGCCGAAGTATTCAACAGATGATACCCTGGCCACTTAACACGACGGTCAAGGCCTGCCCCCGGTCCACTGTTCATGATATTCGGCATAGTACAACGTGTCCAGCGCAAAATTGCCGTTCCATTCGAGCCACCCTTCGGGCTTGAGTACATCACTCATGTAGTTTTGCATGAACACTGTTCTAGAATATAGTTTCCATGGCCGACCCAAGTAAGTAGAAGTTGTATTTAAGTTTGGAAGTAGGTCTGTATCAGCCGTTATGTTACTGAACTGGATGATGAATCCAGTTGGCTGGTTAGGATCTTTACGTCCTTGAGCCGTGATGCTGTTCTTCTGGTTTGGTAGGCCTTGTTTTGCTTTGATTTGGCAGTCCTGGAATACAGCTGTAGCATCTCCAAACATGAAATCTACGGTGCCCGTTATGATGCATTCTCTAAAGAATTGACGCATTGTGTGGGCGTAGAGAGTGTCTTGATAACCTCTCATCGCACATCGATAGAAAACTCCCAGATCTGAGTCCGACCGGATTGCAACTGCTTGATGTTTTTCCGGTCCTGCTGTGTTTTGAAACGTTATGTCCCGTGCGAGAAATCCTCTTCCACTCACAGCTGCCAAATGTTTTTATAACCAAATGAAAATCTTCGTTAGTAATAAAGAAAATGTTAATCAATAGAATAGTAATGTGAATAAAAACGTTTCATTTGCCACTCACCAAAAGTAGCAGAACGGAACGTGGTCCAACCGTCGATGAAACTTCGGTTACCGGTGATCACGGTGGCATCAATGCCGTCGCCGACCATCATAATGTTCCATTTCTTCTTCTTAATCTCTACATTCTCCACATATACACCTCTTTTCACATGTATCACATATCTTTTTGTACTGTAGTCCGGTGCGGCCAGCACTGCGTCGCTTATTGTCGTGAAGTTCCCTGTCCCATCTGCTGCTACAACTGCATCCGCAGCTGTTGATAAGCCATCGGTCTGTAGTAACTTCCGATCACCGGGTCTAACCCATGAGGGAAACTTACTGAAGCCACTATGAGCGGTGCTTTTCTTGTGGGCTCTATTGGGCTCTGGTTTGGGCTTGGAGGAAAAGTGGACCATGGTTAATAGATTTTGGATGGTTTTACCGACCTGGCTTAGACCACCGGCCACAACTTTTTTGATAACTCCATTAGTGCCCTCGAAGCCGTCTAGACAGGTGTCCTGGTTAGAAAGGGCGGCGCTTATCCATGTCCTTAGATCTGAAGCCACGTCTCCTGTACTATTGTCTTTACCTGTAACAGTCCAATTTTTTTTTGTCAACCAAATCTGTAATAGTCCAATATAAGTAGTGATTTTGCATGCACTAGAATTATGGTTCGTATAAAATAAATTGTTTTTTAAAAAAATGTTTCGAAAAATATTAATAATAATAAACTGTTTTTTTTTTTCTCAAAAGAACGCCCGGTTCCTTTGTTGTGTACATCCGATAAACAAAAAAAAGTACGTATGAAAATGCGTTAGACGTTTCACTAGAATTTTAGTTCGTACAGAATAGTTGTTTTTGTAACGTCTGGTTCATTTGTGGACATCCGATAACCAAAACAAAGAAAAGCAAAGAATGCATTAGACATTGTTTTGGGTTTAGCCTCTTAGCATATACTAATAGAGAATAATTTGAGATTATTAATACTTTTTGAACTTTTGTTTGCTATTAATATTTTTTTTGTGTGTTTTATGGTTTTTATAATTACCCTAACAAAGGTTTAGGATTGGATTCGAACCTACGGTCCAACAACCAAAACAAAACTTTAGAGACCCAAACGAAACCCAACACATGAGAGAGGTCCAACAGCAACTGCCATCTTCGGAAAAAAGACCTCCGCCAAACCAACATCATCAGTCAAGAAAGACGAATGAAGAAGTTGGTAAACCACTGATCCAAGAGGCGGAGGTGAACTGCCTTTCACGCCGTCATGGATGATGGTGGAGAGGCGAGAAAGAGATTTAGAAACGGCGTTTTAAAGTTAGGTTTTAACTCTTGCTCTGCCCACTCTATTGTTCAAAGTTAGTGGTAATTATTAATACTTCAAACACATAATTAATGGATTTTTTTCTTGTTCACAAATAATTAATGGATTTCTGTCTAGCATTTAATCGGCGGATATTTTCCACCATATGCATACACGTTCCCCACTTTTTAGTTTTTATAGGACCATCAAGTTAACAGAATTTACTTTAGTCACAACTAAGTGAAAAAAACTAACCAGTGTCGACCAAGTAAATATTTACAAAAGAAGAATTAAAGTTTTGAGCTCCAATAAAACAGAAAAGCCATAAAGAAATCGAAGAATTAGAAAAGCAAGGGGAGGCAGGGGCGGATGCAGGAAGCTTATTAGTCGGGGACATAAGAATTTTTTCCATTATAATTAGTTTTTAGAATGAAAACAACATTCAATAACCTTTATAGTATTAAGTAAATAATTTTTTTAAAACAGTTCGGGGCACGTGCCCCCGTAGTCGTTGTCCTCCGTCCGCCCCTGAAGGGAGACTAGAGTGAACCATCGAAATTCATCATAATGCTGACAAATACTTAGAATTTCCTCGTTTACAAAACGATATATTCCCTCCGTTCCAAAAAAGATTATATTCCAAAAGAAAATCTCGTTTATATTTTTTGCATTTTCAATGCACAGACTAATGATAAATTTTTAATTTCAAAAAATATAATTGTATTTATTAAAAATTTATTGGTAAAAGTTAAGAGGAATAGGTAATTATAAAAATTAATGTATTGGGTAATTAAGTTTTTTTATGTTTTCTTAATAAGTGTGAAAATCTTAAAAACGTGAAACATTTTGAAACAAAGAGAGTATGTTTTAGACTTTTTTTTTATCTTTTAAAGATGTATTTTTTTTACATTTTAAATACACTTTTTACTAACTGATAATTATTATTTATTAATTTCAACAGAATTAATTATGTTTATTACATTTGTATTGGTTAAAAATTATGGAAATAGTTAAACATAAAATACTCTTTCCATTAAAAATAACCCATGTTTTTAGAAAAAAATGTTTTAAAAAGATGCATTATTTCCTTTTTAATATATTTTTTCTACGTAATAGTAGTAAATTGAAAACTTAAAAAAGTACTTGTTTTTATTTAATTTTGATTAGTTAAAAGTTATGGGAAATAGTAAATCACAATAAAAATGTTTAATGCTAAGATTTAATATGTTTTATTAATGTTTGTGGAAAACCTAAAATATTTAACATTTTGGAACATGGAAAGTAGTATATTTATAACCAAAATTTAATACTCTTTCCGTTTCATTATGATAAATATTTTAGAAAAAAAATTGTTTCATAAAGATAATTTTTTGTGTGTTTTCTATGAAAATATTGCAAACTTCAAAAAAATTGATTGATTTTATTGAATTACTATTGGTCAAAAATCATTGAAAACTGAAAATTACAGAAAACGATACATTTATTAATAATTTAATGCATTTTTAATATGTGTAAAGACTCTAAAAAATCTATCATTATAAACAGAGGGAGCATGTGAAAACTCTAAAACATATACTATTAATTTGAAATGAAGAAGTATGTGATTTGATATGTTGTGTAGTTTTTTTCCCTATCCCCAAAACACCAGTTAATTGGAAAACATATCATGTGAGTTGGGCTTATAAACTATAACTACAGAACGACATCGTGATTAATTACGATGTTGCTACATTCATATGATATCCAAGATCCACATAAATGCAAAAGTTATGAACAAAAAATATTCCTTTCACACGTCGATGTTTATTCACCGACTATATAATATACCAACTCACTTTTTCTTTTTAAAAAGTTTGAGAATCCGATTCAGCAGACGAAAAGTTCAAATTACTATATTTAACTTCTCAAAAAAAAATTGATGTCAAAAAGATTTAGAAAAAAAAAAGAATTTAGCAAGAAAATACTCCAGTTGAAAATAAGTGGTTCTCGATACAATGGACTCCTATAATATTATTTTCCGTCAGTTACGAGTTTCTACTTTGTCGCCGAGACAAAGAAAGGTTCAATAACAAAAACAAAAGCAAAATTAAAATTGAAGTAACTACGAAAATTCCTAATTATGTTTGGTAACTATCGTTTTTTTCGTTAGATCATGCTTTGCGGTCCTATGTTTGTTCGTTTTATTTTTTTCAGTTGCTGGTACATAATCGCATTAGAATTTAATAGGGTTCCATTAATATAATATAAGTAATAAATCGATTGCAAATAACCTTAAAATGTAACACATATATATGCATTTTATAGATAATTTACCCAACAAAACATTCGATTTGCACCCACGTGAACTGTAAATTACTTGGTAAGTTTTTAAATGTTTTATGAATTGTAATCATGTTTAAATTGTACTATTACCTCAAATTAAGTTATTATTAAAAACACGATTTTGCATGGAAAGAATGGAGAAGAAAAAAAGGGTGTAAGAGTTTGATACCGTTGGGGTTCTGAGAAGCAGAGATGATCCAAGAAAGCTCTTCAAGAGGCTGAATCAAGAAGATCAACGCAATCAAGAATCGCATGGCCCACTCGTGTGTTCCCAAATTTCTTGTCAAATTTCGACACTAAAGCCTCCGGCTTTTCTGACTAATTCGGCGGCGGTTTTTGGCCGCTCCGGCGAACTCCAACGGCGGTACTCTCAAACACTCTGTTTGAACATACCCTGTTGAAGAAAAAATCCTCTTTTTCGGCTGAACACAGAGAGAGGGTCAGTAAGAGGAAGAAGGTCGATGAAACGACTCCTCGTAACTTCATCATCTCTTGTGAAATCGTGGAGATTAACAAAGTGTGCCTCTCACTCTCTAAGATATCTGACTGAGGAGTAGAGGTGAGTGATGTGTGATGTTATTTATGAAAGAAGAAAGAGAGAGACTGAAGCTTTGTTCAAAAAAAAAAGAGAGAGAGAGAGAGAGATTGTACTTGGCTAGGTAAGAAAGGAGACCACGACCTACCCTCGCATTTATACAACAAGTTAGGGTTAAAACTAGAAAGTAATTTCAAATTTATTAGATCAAGTCCAACATGACACCAAATTTGATGCTTTTACTTTTGACTTCTAATTTTAATCTCTATCCATCACACTAAATTCTACACCAATATATATATATATATATATACATATATATACACATATATATATATATATATTACTAATATTTTATTTTTAATAATTTAATATTTTAATTATTTGTACTAATTAACTATATTTATGAAAATATATTTTATGTTTATTAGTTAAAATTTGGTAATTTATAAAAAGTGATATTAAAAATGAAAAAAAAAATAGAAAATAGTATGATATATTCATTGTAAACTAGAAACTAAAACTATTAATAATACTGATCTACTTATAATTAAATTAGAAATAATAAAATATATATTTTAGTACTTGGATTGATGAATAGTTTTACATCTATTTGGTGAAATGGTATAATTTTTAGTATTTCATTGGAGGTGAAAATACACTAAATTTGTTTTGATATCTCATTAGAGTCGACAAAGTTGACAAACGTAATCGAATTTACTAGATTTGGACATTTGATATTTCTTGAAATTTTGTTTTCTTTCGGCCCACTACACAGTTTTAGTTAACGTTACTGTTGAGAGTTGAGACCAATTTCCATGTAGTTTATTGGTTTGTGGAGGTAGTATTGTTATATGCATTTTATTTAGAAAGCTAAACAATTTCTAAGTCATGGGTTGATACAATAAAGAAATTCAAGAATCATCTGAAGTCCAAACACTTAATGACTCGATCACCTATAATGTTTACAAAAATTAAATTCTAACTCTCAACACATAATAAAATTCTACAACCCAGATTCTAATTATTAGCACGCAGACTGTCCGAACTTTTCATAAAAGTTTTGTTTTCGTTGTTGTTCTATCCTGATCTGGATTTTCATGCTACCCTTTTTTTTGAGGCGATTGAAAAAGTTTTTGATGTCAGGAAAAGAAAAGAAAAAACAAAACTACGAAGACGTAGATACGCTAAACTAAAAACAGAGACTCGAGTTCTCTAGAGCTGAAGCTTGAACGAAATGGGTTGGCGTTAAGTAAATGGACAAGTGGGACCACCCTTTACCTAAGGCGGTGTGTTGAAGATATAAATGTGATTATATATCGTGTTTCAAAAAAAAATGTATAATGAACTTAATAAGAAAATGTGATGTGATCCAACGAAATTTGGGGGAAATCTTGAGACGCGATTACACGTGTCTTCTCAGTCTATTCTTCTCGTTTGCACTGGGTTAAGAAAATGTTTGTTTACTCTATTTTTAGGGGTAACAATCTCAAATGTTCTTGCTGAGCCAATTTTTTTTCAGCATATTCTTACTTTTTTTTTCACATACTCTTATTTTTATCAAAATAAAGAAATTCTGATTTTGGCTGTTACTTTTCTCCTAAATTAAATTTCAAATTTTTATATTTCAATAATCGATATTAAGTTATACCAAATTCTACAATTTTACGCAAATTCTGCAGTTTTTACAGTTTTTGGTTTTACAAAATTTTACAATTTACAAATTTTATAGTTTTATCAAGTTACACTTAAACAATTGTACAACTTGATAAAACTAGATAGCAAAGTTTTATTAAGTCGTACGCATTGTCGAGGGTACAACTTGGTAAAATCTTTGAATCTAGTTTAGGCCAAAATTTTACAATTTTACATAGTTTTACTTGAATAGGTTGTTGGTAAAACTTTATAAAACTTTGTTTATAGGTTGAAGTTTTACTTTTACATTTTTCATATATTTCTGAAACATGCTAGATCTGTAGAGCGAGAGAGAGAAAATCAAATAAGAAAAAAAAGAAATTGAAGAAAACCCTAAATCACGAAGACAGAACAACAAATCAGAAGAATAATAGTCGAAGGAGAAAGAGGAGACAAAAGGTGGAAGAGGAGAAAGAAGTTGGAGGAGAAAGATGAAGAAGAGGCGTGGAGGGAAGAGAAGAAGGAATTAAGGGAAGAGGAGGAAGATGCGGAAGAAGAAGAGCAGTAGTCGACGAGAAGAATGAGATGGAAGAAAAAGCGGAAGAGAAATAGAAAGACAAGAAGAAGAATTGAAAAAGAAGATGAAGAGAGAACGAGAGAAAGAAGGCGTTAATTTATATATCTAAAGATAAAGAAACTAAATTAGGCTTAGTGGGGCATAATCCGTAAATATGTGAATTCATTAAAGGGTAACTGGACTTTAATCATTTTTAATTAAAAAATAATAATAATAATTAAAAGGGAGGAGTGTATGAGATATAGTTTTTGGATGATGAGTATTGGATCAATCGTTTACTATTTTAGAATATCTTCACACTAATATTGACTTATTCTAAAATAAATAAAATTTCTCCAATTGTTTACGTCGATATTTGATTCTAAGAAGATATTCTAAAATATTTTTTTCTATTTATATTTAATATTATTATTTAAAAAAATGTACAAATTTATCCTATATTTTATTTTCACAAAACTTTCATAAATTAAATAGTTATATCAAACATTTATTATATTAAAATTATATCACATAATATTGAAAACACAATGCATTTCAACTTAAACATCACATTGGGTGTATCGTTTCCACAAATGATCAATTGACAAACTTTGAAGTGTGAAATGAAATTCTTTATCCTTATTTTTTCCACAAATAAGCCAACACCATGGAAAAAAACTCCTTCTTCATCTACCTCATTTAAAATATATTTTAACAATTTTGGTGGATGATGTAACCATGGCTGAGCCAACTGACTATGCGACAAAGGACAAACTTGGATGGAGAAAGACCTGAAACCAGCTAAAGAGAGTGTGTATGAGTTGAAACTAACTCAATTGGATGCCATTAAAATGGATGCTAATGGAGTGGATTCCATTCGAGTGGATGCCATTCGAACTAAAGAAGAAGATGGGCTAGTTAATTTTCCTCATCCCAAAGGAAGTTTAAAATCCAAGATAAAAGATCCACTCTCTTACTGATGGGACAACCACGAAATTCAACTCCAAAACCATTTGAAGCTGTTTTGGATCAAGTGGTCCAAAGAAGAAGTTCAACCCAAGAAAAAAAGCATAACAAATTCATATTGAGTTTGTTTCAAGCCAAATTCGACCACCCTTATTATTAGAGCTTTTTTTGTCCTTTTCCATCAACAATACTAAGAGAGAGTCAGCAAGAAAGTCCTAGTCGTGGGCATATCAAGGGTCATTCAAAGAGAACTCTATTCAGGTCAAAAGTCCTTAGTTCACATTTCGGTTTTCTAAATTGTCTAACCTGTAAATCCTATATAAAGGGATGCATGACCAGTTTGTAGTTCATTCACTTTTTTTTATTATAAAACTACTTCTCAAACTTTGAATCCTTTGTTCAGGACCATCGAACTGCTATGAGTTCATTCTTTGCAAGCAAACTCGTCCTTGATCATTGTTTGTGATTTCATTCTCACGATCAAGGACACATATACACAAGTGGTTGATCAATCCATATATCAACACTGAAGACCATTCAACCTTATTTCATCACAATCATCAGTTATGGACATGCCTACTAAGAGGAGCATGGGGGCATCCTAAAACTGTCCAGAGAAGAAACAAAACCTGTCTATAAATGTGATGATCAGAAGTTGCAGCTTAGAACACTTAAGCGGATGAGTAACCCTGAAATATGTGTTGTTTTTGTGTAAAAACATTGAAAAAACATTCGAGTATTTAGAGAAAGACAAAAGACAGAGCACACGAACTTCCTCAGGATTTTCTGACCCAAGGAGTTGTAGCAAGCAAGAGCATATTATCCAAGAGCTAAAAACATAGTCATGTAAGGTAAGTAAAGAACCTGAGACAGAAAATGAATTTTCTCATTTCTCTAAACTTGTTGTCAGTAATACCTATGATGAACTAACTTTTTTATTAACTAGTGGAACCCAGTAGCCTTGTTTCAGTGTCCCATGTCTCAGAAGAATACTCACCAGAAACAAAAAAAAAGAGTTTTAGCAAAATGTGAAGTGATAGAGCTTAGCATCATTAGTTATGTTCCTGAATTGTTTATTTTGATATCTTCTAAAGATGAATAATGTTTTAATCTGGAAAAAGTGAAAGAATTTTTTGTTTCAAACTTTGTTTTTGTTAACATGATTTGTTTTTAAGAAATTTGAAGCCAGATAAAATTTCTAATCATTTTTTTTTGAATGTGGTAGTAACATCAATCCTAGTCTCGTTTTGAGTCTTGATCAGTTTATGGAATATAACAAAAGCCTTGATCACCCTGAAATACATTAGAGCTTGTTCTGCAACAACTTGTTTTCTGTTTCAACAAACCATGTGATTCATTTGCTTGATTTAGCGATAATGGCTTTGAAACTGATTTTTTCTAGGCATTAACTAGTCATTGATGATTTGTTTGCATCTGCTTATGCCTTGAAAAAATCTAGAAAGCCTGCAAGAACCGAAATCACTTAGGGCAGAAACCGAATTTGTTTGTGATTCTGTTTTGAAACTTGCTTTTTAATGTTCTGAAAATGCAAAATATTGGCATGTTTGAGATCATGCTTTTTAAAATTGGTGTTGTTTTAAGCTCTGATGATATTCTAGTTTACAATACATTCTTTGAAAAACATATTGATCCTTTTGTAAGTGATTCTCAGTTTGCACTTAATCATTTTGATTATTTGTGTTCTGATTCTGAGAAAGTTTGGTTTTGAAGTTGCTTTATGTTATTGTGTGTCGTGATAACATTTTGACCTACGCATACTTTTGATGTGCATTTTTTAAAGTATGAAACAAGTGCGACATATTATCGGAAAGAAACGCTTGGTTATTGATCAGATTAAGAGAAAGTCTCGCCTATATGACACTGGATATCTAGTCTCTGTTTTGAGTATCCAAGATCAAAGGTCCAGTCTTAGAGGAGTGAAAAGGTCTTGGACAGATCCGAAAACAAGTCATCAAAACCTTGGCAAGTGGTATCACCTTGCTTATCAGCCTAAGGTTTGGAGATGGAAGTACCTGAGAAAATGACTTTCAAAACATTAAAGAATCCCATTCTAAAACTTTTCTTTAATGTTTCTTTCATGCTTATTTTCTTGACATCTGTCTCGCTTTTTATCCCATTCCTTTGATATAGGAGATACGAATTTGAATATATTTTTTTTCAAAGGAGGAGGAGATGATGTAAACATGGCTGAGCCAACTGACTATGCGACAAAAAAAACATGGATGGAGGAAAGATCTGAAACCAGATGAAGAGAGAGTGTGTATGAGTTGAAGCCATCTGAAAGTGGATGCCATTCGAGTGAATGCTAATGGAATGGATGCCATTTAAGTGGATGTGTATGGAGTGGATGCCATTCGAACTAAAGAAGAAGATGAGGCCGGTTAATTCTTTCTCAGCCAAGATAATGATCCATCCTCTCTTGTTGATGGGCCAGCCACGAAATTCAACTTCAAAAAAACCATTTGAAGCTGTTTTGGATCAAGTGGCTCAAAGAGAAGTTTTCCAGACCAAGAAAAAAATCCTAACAATTCATATTGGGTTTGTTTTAAGCCAAATTCGACTATCCTTATTATCAGAGCTTTTCTGGCTCTTTCCCATCAAAAATACCAAGAGAGAGTCAGCAAGAAAGTTCTGGTCATGGGAATATCAAAGGTCATTCAAAGAAGAACTCAATTCTGATCAAAAAGTCTTAGTCCACATTTTGGTTTTCCGAATTGTTTAGTTCTCTACACTGTTTTTTGATTTCTACAACTTGTAAGTCTTATATAAAGGGATGCAAGACTAGTATAAAATGCATTCACCTTTTTTATCAAAAAATACTTCTGAAAATTGTGAATCCTTTGTTCAGTTTCTAAACATCGAACTGATAGGAGTTCATTCACTGCAAGCAGACTCGTCCTTGATCATTGTTTGTGAGTTCATTCTCACAATCAAGGACACATCTACACAAGTGTTGATTAGTTCATAGATCCACACTGAAGACCATTCAACCCTATTCCATCACTCATTAGTTCAAAATCCAATCCATTCTCCTTCAACCCATCAAATCAACCTTCAAAGTATCAAGGACAAAGCTATATCGTCCTCAAGGGTTCATTAGTGGATCTAAAAGCAATCTATTAGATATGAAGTCATTATTATCAATGATTTTAACTTTATGTTATATGCTTATTTTTAAGTTTAGTACTTATTTTCTTTGTCTAATTTTATAAAATTCTTTTTTAATTTTAGTGCTTGTTTTCTTTGGCGAATAATAGTAAGTATCAAACGTCTAAGTATATTGTGTTGAACATAATTATGTTTTGTTTGCATAATTAAATTACATAAATAGTTACAAAATAAAAAAAAATTAAAGAATAAAAAGACTAAATTATAAATAAAAAAGTTTCACACTGTAATAGAGTAAAAATAAAATCACTCTATTTTAGAACGAGATATAAGATGGGATTGGATAAAGTTTTAATCTATAATAACGTTTAGTTTAGAAAATAGGGTGAGATTGGAATGCCCTAATCATTTTTGGAGGTGAACCATTGCTAAGTTTTTATATACACAAAAAGTTTTTGCGTTATAAACTGAGACATTGTTTTTAGAGTCAGCCCTAAAAGTTATGGGTTTAAGCCGTTAAGAATTTGAATGAAATGATTTTTATGTGTATAAGTTATCTATACTTATTAATTCACTTACCAAGTTACCAGTTGCTGATGTTCTAACCGGACATGTATAATACTCCCTCCGTTTCATATTAAACATCGTTGTAAAGAATTTTTTTTGTTACAAAATAATTGTTATTTTTGACTTTCGATGAAAAAATTATTAAATTTCTATTTATTTATTTTTCTATTAGTTGAAATATGGTTAGGTGTATAGGTAATTGTGTTTTTTAATATAGAAAATATGCAAAATAATTATTTTCTTAATCCATGTATACAAAGCTAAAGTGACACCTAATATGAAACAAAGGGAGTATAACGTCCATGATTCGTGCATTTTGGTGTCAAGACTAGCCTACAATCCCTATATCTATTTTGAGAAGACATGTAAAGTGAGATCGTATAAAGACCTATTTATTTGTTCGTTTAGATGTTTCATAACTGATTTTTTTTTAGAAATATTCTAGGATAGCCTTAAAAAAGTTTTGGGGAATTTGTAATTCTACCACAAGTTTAATACCACTTTGCAAATTTACCATTAATGAATGATAATTTTTAAAAATACTTAACATTTTGATGAAAATATGCTTAATTATTTTTTCTAAATATTTATAAAAAATTTAGAAAACTCAACCTCACCGCTTAACACTAACACTAAACAATAATCACTAAAGTGTAAACTCAAATGTTAATATATTTTTGATAATGTATATTTTTGCAAAGTGGTATTTAACTTATGCTATTTTTAGCAATTTCTCAAAAGTTTTTGTCACAAAATAATTTTTAAAAAGAAAAATAATCAAAATAGACTTTATTAAATGAAGTATATATAGATTTATACCTATTGAGTTAACTAATCTAAATTTAGAATTTAGAGTTATGGATGAGATTTTGGAGGTGAAGTTTAAAATTTTTAAAGTTAAAAAATCTATACTATTAAAGCAGGATCCTATCTAAATTTTACCCCTACAATACCCTTCTATTTACGAATTATGCCACTGATTTTTCAAAGTAATAGATTCATTAATTAAGGGTGGTCTTGGTAATTTACTACGAATCTATACTATTAAATCATAAATCCCTTCTAAGATTTTATCTTTGGTTTTTGGAGTTATTTAGAAAGCCATGCCCATTCTTTTTTTTTGAAATATTTTATTTATTTTCAACAACTATTTAGTCAACCAATTGGAATCAACATTTTTTATGATTAACTCTCTCGACCAATCACAAGTCTCATCTAACTCCTATATTATAACTTTACACGGGTGTGAGAGTGGAGTTTTATGTGATAAAGTAATGTCAGCTTGTGGGTGGGAAAATAAATGAGATATCACTATATTTATGGAAACAAATATATTTGTGTTTAATGCCAAAACAATTTTCTTTACAAATCAAAACAAAACAATAAATGTTAATTAACTATTAAAATTTATTTTTGGTTATTCAGTTACATATATTTAATTTTGTCCGATAATAAATAATTAAACAAATATCACTTATTTTTGTAATACAAATTAAGTGATGTCTCTTTTTATAGTATATTTTCCTAACTAGATATTTTGCCCGCACATACAGACTTAATATTCTTACGAATAATTATTAGTTTATGTCTTATTAATTAAAAAAACAGTATAATAAACTATTATATATGTTTTCAAAAAGGTTTAAATCCAACATCAAAATATTTATAAATTTTCATCAAATATATATGTTTTTTCTGTCAACATGTATATGTTTATTATTGTGTTAAAAATTTAAAAGCACTCAAATATTAGAAATATTTTTGAAAATACTTTATACAATTTTTTGATTGATTAATATTTAATTATAAATTATTTTATATTACAATCTAAATTATAAATTATTTTATATTACAATTAGTATTATAATTGTAAGTATTAAAATAATATTAAAATCAGTACAATATTTCTAAAAATAATAATTTTCTTAAAATAATCTTTATAAATATAAAACTTTTTATAGAATATATAACATCTATGATTATTCTTCAAACGTAAACTATCAATAAAGTTTAATTTATCATATTATCTTATATAAAAACACATAATTTTAAAATTAACAAATTTTATAGAATTTTACAAGAATATCTCGCGCTTTTAGCGCGGGTCAAAATCTAGTAAATATTAAAATATGTAACCTAAAAAGGTTATTTGAGTCATTTGTAAGGTTATTGTTGTGACAAGAACTTAAGAAAACCTATTTGGTAAAAAAGCATTTTTTTTTCCAAGATGTTTCATAAATGATTTGTAGACAAATATTAAAGCTTCCAAATATTAATGTCTATATCTCAGCGATCTCGTAAGAAGAAAATGGTATTGTCTTTTTGTAAATAGATAAAAGAAAGCGGTAGTGTCGGGTTGAAATTTAAAGAAGAGTTGTGGAGTCATGTGTCGGTGACTCACTTATAATTTCATTTCATTTATTTTTGTGCAAGTCTCCTTCGTCGGCCCCAAACCCAATCGTTTGGTCCATTGATCGTTGTCCAATGGCATGCCTTCCTTCTTCCTAGTTGTCAAATTTTATATCGTTTCTAAGATACGTTGCGTTTTAAAAATAACCTACGATAGAGATTTTTAATATATGTGATTAGATTTTTTCTCTGTTGTCAACATCCTGTTGACCGTTCTTTAAATATTATAAAATAACCCAAAACTCAAACAAATCAGAACAGATCTGAATAGTAACTTCGTTGCACAAAAGAACCTGTACAAAAACTTCAACTCATCGGTTTTCAGCCAATCACTATCTAATTAGTTGGATGAATTTAATTATATTAACTTTCGGGACAACTAAAAGAAATTAAAGAGAAAGCAAAAAACGCGTTTTATAACTTTCAATCCTTTTTTGGCTAGCATCATGTGCGCGCGATCACTTTCCATGCAAAAATGCAAAGCAATTACTTTTAGTGCTTTTGCTTTTGCATGCATGATCTTCTTAGAACAAGATTAACCGGGGTCTCTTAAGGTGGGATTTTTAGCTTTTTTAAGAGACGTATCTTAGCTTTTAACTAAGAAAACCTAAGAACCGTCCCTTAAATAAGAACCATAAGAACTGTCTCTTAGCGGGAAAAATGTAAAAGAAAAAAAAATTAAAAATACAAATTTTACGTTAAAAACCTCACCTTAAGAGACCCGGGTTAATCATGGCCTTACCTCCTTCTTTGTCCCTCCAGATTAAACCACTCTCCTTCCAACAAGTGTTACATCATAATTTAGCGGTTTCGAATGTGAAAGAATAAAGAAATTCTTTAACATATCATTTTTTTTTGTTTTTTTAAACAAAAAAGCTTCTAAAAAATGACCAAAAAAAGATATCATTATATGATAAATATACATTTGTATCCATAGGATTAATTAATATATATTTAGAATTTAGAGTTATGGGGTAAAGTTTTGGAAGTATAGTTTAATTTTTTTAAATAAATAAATATTAAAAAATTTAAAACTTTTTTTAATAGTTTCAAGAGAATTTTTGAATTTCAAAAAGAAAATATTTTTTAAAAAATCTGAAAAAAATATTTAAGAAAAATTTATAAAGCAATTCGAATTTGAAAATATATAATTCAAAAATACAAAAGATATTTTATTATTTTACTGTTTAATAATTATTTATTTCTATTTATATAACTATAAAGCAAGTGGTAGAATGGTCTTTGCCTCTTTAATGAAACTTTTTGATCATTTTTCTCTTTGAAAGCTTTTTTTTTTGACAAAAAATAAAAATGACTATTTGAGAGAACTACCAAAAAGAATAACAATTTTTATATTTAGACTAGAATAACAAGTTTTATAATATGCGCGGGTATAAAATCTGGATTAAAAATTCAATTTAGCTTAAAAATAAATTTATTTTTACATAATTTTGTATTTTAAATATTATTTGATGTTTTATTACTATATTATTTCATAAAGTTATAAACCATAAAATAATAACTTATTAGATATATTTTTGTAGCTATAAATGTATTAATTATGTTTATGAACATATTTATATTTTAAGAACTATTAATATTTTTATATTAAAATATTGTATAGAATGCTCAAGGTAAATTGCCAATATGACATTTTTTTTGTGCACGCCAATATGACATAAAACTTGATTTTAGATACAAATTTATATCTCAATTTGAATCAAATGAAAACATAAACCCAAAATATTAGTGAAATTAAAATCAATTCCTTATGACTCTGTGAAGTCTTTGTGGTTTGGGAAGTTTACTGTGAGAAGACTTCCAAGAAGTATTCTCATGAAAGTAGATCTTAAAAATAATTTATAAATTTAATAAAAATATTTTTATGAAGGAAAATTGAAATTATGCAATTATAAAAATTTCTAAATATCAAACAAATTTTGGTCAATTTTAAAACTAACATGTTTATCCGAGACTTCTCGAAAAGTCTTCTTGTCTTTTTGTTAACAAAGAAAAATTAAAAAACTTATAAGTTTTCTATAAAAACACACACACAAAAGTCAATTGCAAACTAGCATATGCGTTGACTTGAAAGACTTCTAGATAAGTTTTCTTGGTGGAGAAGACTTCAAAGAATTTTTCTTCGTGAAACAGATTGAAAAAAATTCAAATATCATTCTTAGATCCAGTGAAGTTCATGTTTAGCTTCTCTAAACACACATAACTTCTTAATAAAATTTACCCACTAGTTATTGGCAAAGAATATGAATTTGAGTAGGTTTAATAAGTTTATAAATTTTGAAATAAAAAAGTTGAGATTTTGGGATGAAATAAGAGAGGAAGGGAAAGGAAATGGTTTATGTGTGTAAGAAATAAAATATGTCGATGAAGATTGATTTAGGTGCATTTAGAGCTTAAAATTGGTTGTTCATGGTGGTTGGTATATTGATGACAATATTGTAAATAATAGAAGAAAATGAGGATGAATGAGTAAAACAATCATTTTTGAAAAAAATTAAAAAAATAATGGCATTTTCGTGAATAATCCAAACTACTGGGATAATAGGACAAATAAAACTTCCAAAAAAAAATTATCGGTTTGTTTTGCATTTGATTTCTAGTTTTGATTCATATTTGCAAAACTCGCAATGCTTAATGCATATACAATTTTAATACACTATTATAGATATTTTTATCATAACTTTTACGTATGTTCTTAAAGTAATAAAATACTAGGTTGATACCCACGTCTTGCGTGAGGTGAAATCTCTATTTATTATTTTGGCCAAAGGAGAAATATTTTATTTGTTTCACAACTATCAATTGGTCTGATAACATATGAATAAAATAATTACTTAAAATTATATAATGTGTATAATTTGTAAGTGGAAAACATATAGAAAATAGAGTGCTTATTGTTTACTATTAAATATACGACATGTGGGAGATGATTGTTTATAACATTATTCCGTATTAGTAACTATACTTTATGAGCCTATAACATTTTCTATTATTAATATTGGGCTGGATCAATTATGTAAATCCCACACTATTTAAGATTTTTTTTGTTTTATCTGTCCGAAGTTTTGGAAATTTTGACAATGATAAGATTTCCTAGTAACAAAACGTCGATTGGAAAGAAGATTTTATGGTTCATGATTAGCTAGATCAATTCTTATTATCTTCCAAGTAAAGGTATCTTTTCTTTATTCCGCTTGATAGATTTCAGTATCTAGTTGAGTTTGATGGAAGGTTTCGATTCTTTAGGAAAAAAGTCATTCACGAAATTGAAGATCCTCTTTATATGTTTGTCTTTAGTTCTGATCAATGTAACTTTGACAGTTAGACATGTATTTGCCGTGGCTATGATCATTCTAATATCTTCATGTATGAGTAGGCGCTAAGATAATACATTCTTAATTTAGATTTACAGATTTGTTGTACGCAAGTTAGGTGATCTATGTATATTATTTTAATCGTTTTGTTTGCAAACATGTATTGGACGGGAGAGAAAGATGAGTTAATAGATCAATTGAAATAAACTTTAGCTATTTTGAAGCAGAACTATTTGCAATAGAAATAGCATAAGGAGATGACTTACACTTACGGAGGAGACCATTAAATTTGCTCACATAGCCATTAATATCAAGCCATTGCCAGTAGCCACCTATCCGTCAAAAACAATATGCAGCAGCTAAAATGAGAATTATCTAATTCATTGGCTCATGTTTCCAAAATATGAAACGTAATAATAATAACTATTTAATATATTTAATTATACTTAGAATATCCCAAAGTTTAAATTGCTTAGAAAACATAAACAAATCAAGAATTCAAAAACGTTAAAAACAGTAGAAAAAATTGCAACGCAAAATAAATTAAATATATAAGCTTACTATTTTTCGCAAATATGATAGGTATTCAATATTTTGTGATTGGTATCATGTAAAAAAGGATTTAGGCTATGAGTTTCTGTAAATAAAACATACAAAAATTACTTAATAAAATAAAGACTATATACATACTTCAAACGAAAGCCGTGAATTTCAGGAATGTTAGGTTCAACCAAAAGTTTAGAATACCATTCAATTTTAGTGATATTATGCAAGCGACCTAAATACAAAACACAATTCTCTTGTTAACACACATTTCACAAATTTGTAAAGAAAATAGATAACAATTAGGTAGATAAATTATCTTCTTCCCAATTAATTCTCCAAAACTTTAATACACAGAGAATAACATTAGCATTAGTAAAAGACCAGAATTCATATAACTGTTGAACTATATTTCCATATGCGACACACTAGATATATGAGACCTGTTATGTAATGAATAGGTATTTACTATATAACAATTTAATCGTGTTTCCGGTATTCTCCCCTGTTTGGATGATTTTTTTTAGGTTGCTAGGTTTCTATGGTTCGGTAGTTCTGGTTCTCTTTGGCCTATAACTTGTGTTTATATAATACCTAAACGCATTAATGAGAAAGTTTTGCGTTATGGCCAAGCAGTATATACACAATTTATATTAGGGAGTAAATTTCCGCCAGCTTAAGCGAACTTCACCGATGAACTTAAGAACCAAGTTTTAGTCATTAATATTATCCTTCCTTTTAGGTGAAACTAAGGATTTGGTCCGCCCTACGGGCGGTTTAGTTATGGAATTTTTTTTATAAATATATCATCAATTTTACTAAGTAGTTCAAGATGTTTACTTTACCTTTAATTTAAATTGATTTTTTTCTGTGTAATTGTATATTTTTTGTTCTTACTACTGATTATGTGTATCTTAATATTGAAAATATTTTCATGAAATGCTGTGGAAAAGTTTTCTTGTATTATTCATTTGCCGGAGGTTAAATGACCACATTAAAATTTGTTTTAGTGTGTGGTGTTATATAAGTGATGGTTCGTAATTAAATGGACGTCTCCTTGCAGCAGTTGGTCTTGAAATGTTTCAAATTGATTAAATGGATGTCCCTTGAAGCAGTTGCTTGCCAGCAGTTTACCACCATCGATTAGGCTCAAAGGACCAATTTCTGATACAATCATCAGATGATTTTTACCTATACTTTACAAATGAAGAAGTAGTTTCACATATGGAACTCTTCATCACGTTACAACCTGAAGGTGACACGGCTCAATCCTTGATTCAAGAACTGTTCGATGATGCCAAGAAAGCTGGTAGTCTATAAAAAACCTTGATGAAATTATTTGATTCAGAGTCTCGTTAAGACATCCAAACTTTCGAACATCTCGTGTAGGAGGGTGGGCCAGGCTATGAAATACGCAAAGACACACAGTCCATTCCCTGCATAGAATTATATTTAGACGTAACCAAATGTAG
>CAJHQP010008834.1:0-25027 GCA_905132765.1 Moricandia arvensis
TGAGTTTCATGAGTACAATTGTGGACACTCAGGAGGACATTAAACAAGAAGCGGTAGATTATTTTCAAGGTTTCTTGGGTCACACGGTCGAAAATTACAGAGGAGTTGAGACTGAGGAAATAAAGCGATTGCTGAACTTTCAATGTGACGAAGTGGACAGGGATGTGCTCACTCGAGAAGTAACAGAGGAAGAGATTCGAAAGGTCTTGTTTGCAATGGCTAGTGGTAAGTCCCCCGGACCAGATGGGTATACATGTGAGTTTTATAAGGCTGCTGGCATATCATTGATAAGGATTTTGTTGTGGCTATCAAATCCTTCTTTGACATGGGTTTCTTACCAAAAGGTGTGAACTCCACCATAATGGCCCTCACACCGAAGCGAGAGGAATCAAAAACTATGAAAGATTTTCGACCAATCTCCTGTTGCAATGTCCTATACAAGGCCATTTCGAAACTCCTTGCAAATCGATTGAAGTTAGTTCTCCCAAAGTTCATAGAGCCAAATCAATTAGCATTTGTGAAAGATCGTCTCTTAATGGAGAATGTTCTTTTGGCTTCAGAATTGGTAAAGAGTTATCACAAGAGTACTATTTCTTCTAGATGCACGATTAAAATTGACATCTACAAGGCATTTGATACAGTTCAATGGCCGTTCTTGCTGTCCACTTTAGCTGCTCTCGGGATGCCAGACAAGTATATTACATGGATAGAAAAGTGTGTCTCCTTGGCTTCTTTTTCTTTTCAAGTAAACGGTGAGTTAGCAGGATATTTCAATAGTAAGAGAGGACTTCGACAAGGCTGCTCATTATCTCCTTATTTGTTTGTCATTTGCATGCAAGTCCTCTCGAAAATGCTTAACAAAGGTGCTGCAGAGAAGAGGTTCGGGTACCATCCGTACTGCCAGAGTTTGAAGCTAACTCATCTCATCTTTGCTGACGATTTATTAGTTTTCACTGATGGAAAACGACAATCAATAGAAGGCATAATGGGGATATTTACTCGGTTTGCTGAGATGTCAGGTCTGCATATAAGCATGGAGAAAACAACCATATTTTTGGCTGGGGTTAGGGAAACTGAGAAGCAGGAGATTCTAGACAGTTTTGCGTTTGCTCAAGGAGATTTGCCGGTGAGATATTTTGGACTGTCTTTGCTGGCGAAACATATGAGGACACAAGATTACACTCCATTGATCGAAAAAATCAGAGCACGCATTGGATCATGGACAGCCAGATTTTTATCTTTTTCTGGAAGACTTCAATTGATTGGTTCGGTCATCCTCAGTCTTACAAACTTCTGGATCTCTACTTTCAGATTACCAAAACAATGTATTCGAGAAATTGATAGTCTCTACGCGGCTTTCTTATGGTCTGGTCCTGAGCTTAATACAAAGAAAGCTAAAACGAGTTGGAAGGACTACTGTAAACCAAAAGAAGAGGGAGGTTTGGGTCTGCGATCAATTGGGGAAGCAAACCAGGTATCATGTTTGAAACTAGTTTGGCGTATCCTATCATCTCCAACTTCATTATGGGTTCAATGGATCAAGCGGTATTTAATTCGAAAAGCTTCTTTCTGGACGGTGAAGGAAAGTAATACACTTGGCTCATGGATGTGGAAGAAGATTTTAAAATGCAGAGATGTAGCAGCAACGTTTTCAAAAGTGGAGGTTCACAATGGGAAGACTACATACTTTTGGTTAGATGACTGGTCGTGTAATACCCCTTACCTAGAGTACCAAGTCAACGAAAGTCAACGGTCGTGGAACAAGCCAACCAAGTGTTGAAAAGCTTTATGGAAACTTGAATAGAGGTTCAGTCGAAGCAACTGGAGGAGTGGTCGAGCAGAAATCAGTTTTGGACGAGAAGACATAGCCGTAGCCTCGAAATGGACAAGACCAAGGATGGTGAAAATTCAAAGTTTGCCAATCAAGTAAGTCTTCATTCCAATCATCTTTATGGGTTAAAATAAGACTTATAGTCGAGACCAAATGGAGTTGGGTCGAGCCAAAATGGAGATGGTCCATAGGAAGGTCATTTTTGCCGATATGGTCGAAATGAACTAGCTAAGAGCTTGGGAAGCCAAAACGAGTTATGGAAGCTTGGTAAAGGAGTTCAAAGGAGTATTTCAAGCAATTCCTCAACTTTTGGAAATGGTCAACTCAGAGGTCAAAAGTCAACAAAAGTCAAAGGAGAGAGAATGGTCCCATTGGTCCACATAAGCAATCCGGCCAACCAATAGGAGCATGCCACGTGGAAGAGACCAAAAACCATCAAACCTGGGCATGATAGGGAATAAATCAAGGAGTCTTATGGTGGAGAAGGAAGTGCCAAAAGATGTTTTAAGAGCATGGAGACATCAAGATACCTTTTGTCCCCATAATGGGCTACAAAATGGTAAAGAAGTTTTGGGCCAAGGAATGGGCCTAATTCCTTGAAACCACAGCATCTAAGGTTTGTCTAAGACCCAATAGGAGTATTGGATTGGGCTAGAGCTTAAGGAAAAGAGGTTAGGAGATTGAAGACCCAAGAAGGCCATTTGGGCTTGTTTTTGCCGAATTTTGGAGGAAGGAGTTTCGTGGTGGAAACATGTCAGGCACGAAAACTCCCATGCAGTGGTTCATCAGCATCAGCAAGTGGTCTATGAGAGCTAGGGAGACAAGCTTTAGGACTAGAGTTGGTATGTGTTATGCTTAAAGGCCATTTAGGAGTCAAATCATGGTGTGGTGGCAACTAACCTTGGAGAGCAAGTTTCGAGCTGAGATTTCGTGCACTTAATGGGGTCTGGATAGTGGAAGTTCTTCTAGAATATGGGACGTAAAGGAGCTGATTCAAGACATTTGTCCTCATGCATGGATTTGGAGCTTAAAATGGTAACAAGTGTTTAACCAAGTGTTATGTGTTCACACCCACTCCACTGGCTATAAATAGGACCCCTTGGTTGTGTTTAAGAGCTCAGAACTCCCCCAAAGCTTTCTCTCTCAGTCGTTCTTGTAGTTCTTTCTTGAGAGAGAAAGTACCCAAAACCGAGAAAAAACCGTGAGTGTTGTGAGGTTAGTGTAAACCCTTCTTACCCGTGTGTAACCTTTAGTCTAGGAATCCTTAGAGCTTGCTTGGAGTGGTGGTAAGCCTTTAGTTGTTTAGTTTAGGTTCCTTTCTTTTCTTTTAAACCCGTAACCCTTACCCTAAACCGTGTAGTTTAACCTTAGGTTTAGAGTTTTCTTTTGGAAGCTGCCTTGCCGTGTGAAGTGTGAGGTGGGTTCCTTGTGGGTTTCCTTTGGGATTCCCATTTGGGTTTCCTCGTGTTTGTGTGTTGTGTTTTAACTTTGTTTTGCAGGTGGAAGACCTTAACCGTGTGGTTCATCAGCCGGAACCACAATGCGGTTAGTTTGTGTGTGTATGGGGAGTTGGTAAACCCCATACTTGAGTGTTTACTTTCTTTACTGTTTTATCTTGTTTAGGTTGTTAGTTTGCTTGTGTGTTAGGTTGTTAGTTTATTGCATGCATTGTTTGTGTAGTGTAGTTAGCCGCATGTAGATTTGAGTTTCACTCTCTCATGTAGGTCTTAGTTTAGTTTATTTCTTGCATGCATAGTTAGTTTAGGTTAGGTGCATATGGTTAGGTTTAACCGCATGTAGATTTGAGTGTCACTCTCTCATGTTGGTCCATATGCTTAGGTTTAGTTGTAGCATGCATAGTTCGGTGCATATGGTTAGGTTTAGCCGCATATAGATTTGAGTTTAACTCTCTTATGTTGGTCCCTATGCACTTGTTTATGACTTGCATTGCTTTGTAGTTTAGTTTGGGGTTTGCATAGAGATTTGAGTTTCACTCTCTCTTATGCCGGGTAGAGTCTAGGGAGTCTTTTTATTTGGTTTGTTTTTCTTCCTTGTGCCTTGGCATGTTCTGTGTTTCAGGTACTATGGCATGGAGGTCTGAGGCGGGAGCTCCCTCATGCTGGTCGGTTGTACCTGAACCGGAACATGAAGCCATTCCGTGTTGTACGTTCCACATATGGGATTCTCCGGATGTGCTTGCGGCCAGTCTGTGTTGTACGTCCCATGAAGTGGGATTCACCAGATTCGTGCTTGTCATGCAGCCATCTTGTGTTGTACGTCCCATAGGGTGGAATTCTCCGGAATGTGCTTGTGACCGTCCTGTGTTGTACGTCCCATGATGTGGGATTCACCAGGATGTGTTGCGTTTGGCCATCCCGTGATGGATGTTCCTCGCGTTGGAACTCTCCGGTGATGTGCGACCGGCCATGGAGCTAGATTGGATGTTCCCAATTCTCCATGGTGGAGTGACCTTCCCTCCATGACTCGTCACCGTGAAGTGGGTCGCTCCCATGGACGAGTGCTGCATGACGATGCGGCCCGGTGGTAGTCCCTCGCGTTGGGATTCCCGGAGATGATGTTTCTCGACCACGTGACTTTTGTGTTTGTGGTCGGGAGTGTTCATAATGGAGTGGATAGGGCTCCGTGTGTTAGGGATCCCGGGGATGTTGAGCTGTTGCTCCGTCCTTTGGTGTACTCGAGTCTTTTTTCTTTTTAGATCCTTTTTATTTGTTTTCTTTGAGTCTTAGGATCGAGTCTAGAGTGTCTAAAGTCTCGGGGGCGAGACTTGGGTAGATTAGGTTTAGTTTAGCTTAGTTTAGTTTAGTGTAGTTTAGTTGCATTGCATTTAGGGTAGTTGCATGTTTATTTTCTTGCATTGCATTGTTTGTTTTATTGCTTGCTTGCTTGCTTGTTTGTAAGCATGGGCTGGGGAGGGTAGTTGTTGTTAGGGAACTCACTGAGTAATCTTGATTACTCACCCCCTCTTCTACTATGCAGGTAACCTTAGGACTGGGGCGTTTGCGGGGTGCGGAGGACGAGGCCAGGCGTAGATTTCCGGTGTTGTTTGCAAGACCAAGATGTTTCTGTTTTCACTC
This sequence comes from Moricandia arvensis, assembly GCA_905132765.1. Classification (NCBI taxonomy): domain Eukaryota; kingdom Viridiplantae; phylum Streptophyta; class Magnoliopsida; order Brassicales; family Brassicaceae; genus Moricandia; species Moricandia arvensis. The sequence goes on from CAJHQP010008834.1 coordinate 4,927, forward strand.
GCTTTGTTTTTCATGGGTACCCGTTTGACTCGTTTGTTTTCAGTTTGTTTTCTTTGGTTTTGTTGTTTTTATTTTAGTCTTTGCTCTGAGGACTTTGGTCGAGTTCCCGACTTTGTAATATAAATAAAATGTATGTTTTTATTAAAATCCCCGTTGGAACGCTGATATTTAGTTTTGTCCGAACTTTCACAACTCTCGACCAAGGTACGGGTTGGCAAGCCTTAGGCCGAGGTCGAGAGGGGCGGTGTCGTGGTCGGACTGGTCGGGACTTGGATGTGTTCTAAGCTCTGGTCGGACTGACTGCGGTGCTGCCAAAACTGTGGCGCTCCCGGGTCGTCCCAAGGGGTTAGTCCGACCTGTGGTACGGTTCGGGGGTGTTACAGATGGTGGTATCAGAGCATGGTTGAGATACCGTGCTTTCGTTTGCGGGTTTTCAATGTTTTATCGAGTCAAAAGGAGTCGCAAACAACATCACTAGGGAACTGGCACGTCCTCTGCTTAGGGTTAGGATTAGGTAAATTAGGTTAGTCACTGGGATTTTAGGACCTTACCCTTTTTCTTGTGTTGCAGTATCAGGTGTTGGTGGTCGACAGGGTGGAGGTAGGCCAATGATGAGGAATGTGGTACGGTTGAGGAGAAATGGACCAGTGTCTGGAACAACAGGGTACGACGGGTCGAGTGAGTCAAGTTCGTCCAGCAGCTCCAGTGAGTCAGAGTCTGATTCCAACTTCGAGGATGAAGATGTGGTCGAGAGCACCGAGAGTTCACACATGACCGGATCGTCTGAGTTTGAGGAAGCCGAGGTACTGGAGGATATTGAAGAAGAATCCGATCATCTGGAAAGCATGAACTTCTTCCAAGGTATGGAGTTTGTCATGCAAGCACAATCCGACTCGTACGACTATCAGTATGGTTATGGCAATGAGTTATGGGAGGACATGGAGATCAGTTCGTCTGACGTGGAAATCATCGAGCAACCACCACCAGAAGTTATTGAGATCTCATCGGACAGCACTGTGGCAGTTAACATTGTCGACATCAGTTCAAGGGAGACTAGTCCATGGATTCCAATGCCGACTTGGAGTTCATCGTTCTCATTTGGAGAATCTCTGGATTTCAGCATGGAAGGTATTCCACAAGCCTCTGATCCATACTATGAATTTCACTACTCGCCATCGCCATCCGAGTCACTATCAATCAACCAAGGAGCCGGACAAGATGAAGTGTACATGGAAGTTCAACCAGAAGCCAGAAGAGAAGTTCGGATGATGAGAGCTAATGAAGACGCAACTCAGCAAGCTATGCCAGCTTATACCTCGAGCCATGCCTCAGTACCAGAAGTTTGTGTTATGTGTGGAAGGAATGATCACAATGGTCAAGAGTGTAGAAGGATTAGGAGTCAGCCGGATCTAGGACGCTACGTAGTTTGTACCTTGTGCTCAGGGAGTGGACACTTCGCAGTGGATTGCCCAAGGACCAACGTCATCAGAGCCGTACCCATCTCCGTCATTCCTCCGACCAGCCCTGCTCGATCAGCCTCATCTGCAACAGGCGGACCAAACCTTAGTAAGCCTTAACCTTTTAGGATAAAACCCTTTTCGTCAAGCTCTCTGGGAGCTCAGGTAGTGGGTGCTAAATCTTTCTCTTTGGGTGTTTTAGTTTTGCTTGTTTTGCTTGTTGTGTAGTTGTTTAGTTGTTTGGGTAGTTAGTTAGTTTAGGTTGTAGTTCTCGCTAGGTTGTTGGTAGTTAGGTTAGTTTAGAGAACCCTTAGTTTAGAGATCCCTTAGGTTAGTAAACCCTTGTTAACCCTTGTTAGCCCTTGTTAGCCTTTAGCAATAAACCCTTGAGTTCGTGAGAAAACCAACCCTTGTTTATAGCCATGTGTATGTGTGAGTAAGTGTGGTTTTGAGAGGATATGAACCATAACCTTGTAACTTGGGAAGATCTGATTAAGCATGAAGATTAAGGACAGCAGCATCAGTGGTGAAGATCAGCAAGTTCAGAGTCGTCTTTGGTGGAGCTCAGTTGTGTGTCGAGTTGTCAGCAACCGCAGAAGTCAGTTAGGCCAATTGGTGTTAGTTGGAAGTACTGCAAATGGTGGTAGTAGTTGAAGTAAGAAGTTTGGAAGATTCCAGTGAAGTGAAGAAAGGTGGCAACCCGGAGTAGTGTATGGTGGTTCGAAAAGAAATATCCTAATGGTGTTTCAAGAAAGAGTTTCCAAGAAGTGGTCACAAGATGTCAAGAAGAAGATCAAGAAGGGTGAAGCTAGAAAAGAGTCCAAGAAAGTATTCAAGCTAAGAAGGAAGAGATGGTGTGGCAAAGTTAAGAGGTGTAGTCCAAAAGAAATTTTTTGGTATATTACTTTTGGTAGAGGCCGAGTTGTTTCAAAGGAGGGGAGACACCAAATGAAGATTATGGAGTCAAGGTGAGGATTAGCTAGGAGCACCAGCAAATCTAGATCGGAAGCAAGAGGAAAAGAAGGCTAAGTCAGAGCAAGAAGAGTTGAAGTTTAAGGTGGAAGTAAGTGGTAGCAAATGGAGGTACCATAATCCAAGTAGTGGTAGCATGATCTAGATGGTGGAAGAAGTTTTGCATTGCTTGGTAGCATCCAAGTGTATGGAGGAAGCCGAAGCAAGGAGTAGTTGGTGGTAGGAGTATTGGTGGTATCAGCAGAAGTAGACCAAGAAGAATATCAAAAGAAGCCGGTTGGAGCAGGATGACCGAGAAAGTGCAAGGAGGTGTCAAGGAGAAAAGAAGTGGAAGACATGGTTAGAAACAAGCTCAAGAAAGTTAAGAAGATGGTGTGCAGTTAGGATCGAGCCGAAGAAAGTTAGGAAGTTAGTCGTAGAGGTTAGAAGCGCCTTGTGAATTCGGGGACGAATTCATTTAAGGAGGGGAGAATGTAATACCCCTGACCTAGAGTACCAAGTCAACGAAAGTCAACGGTCGTGGAACAAGCCAACCAAGTGTTGAAAAGCTTTATGGAAACTTGAATAGAGGTTCAGTCGAAGCAACTGGAGAGTGGTCGAGCAGAAATCAGTTTTGGACGAGAAGGCATAGCCGTAGCCTCGAAATGGACAAGACCAAGGATGGTGAAAATTCAAAGTTTGCCAATCAAGTAAGTCTTCATTCCAATCATCTTTATGGGTTAAAATAAGACTTATAGTCGAGACCAAATGGAGATTGGTCGACCCAAAATGGAGATGGTCCATAGGAAGGTCATTTTTGCCGATATGGTCGAAATGAACTAGCTAAGAGCTTGGGAAGCCAAAACGAGTTATGGAAGCTTGGTAAAGGAGTTCAAAAGAGTATTTCAAGCAATTCCTCAACTTTTGGAAATGGTCAACTCAGAGGTCAAAAGTCAACAAAAGTCAAAGGAGAGAGAATGGTCCCATTGGTCCACATAAGCAATCCGGCCAACCAATAGGAGCATGCCACGTGGAAGAGGCCAAAAACCATAAAACCTGGACATGATAGGGAATAAATCAAGGAGTCTTATGGTGGAGAAGTAAGTGCCAAAAGATGTTTTAAGAGCACAGAGACATCAAGATACCTTTTGTCCCCATAATGGGCTACAAAATGGTAAAGAAGTTTTGGGCCAAGGAATGGGCCTAATTCTTCAAAACCACGACAAATAAGGTTTGTCTAAGACCCAATAGGAGTATTGGATTGGTCTAGAGCTTAAGGAAAAGAGGTTAGGAGATTGAAGACCCAAGAAAGCCATTTGGGCTTGTTTTTGCCGAGTTTTGGAGGAAGGAGTTTCGTGGTGGAAACATGTCAGGAACGAAAACTCCCATGCAGTGGTTCATCAGCATCAGAAATTGGTCTACGAGAGCTAGGGAGACAAGCTTTAGGACTAGAGTTGGTATGTGTTATGCTTAAAGGCCATTTAGGAGTCAAATCATGGTGTGGTGGCAACTAACCTTGGAGAGCAAGTTTCGAGCTGAGATTTCGTGCACTTAATGGGGTCTGGATAGTGGAAGTTCTTCTAGAAGATGGGACGTAAAGGAGCTGATTCAAGACATTTGTCCTCATGCATGGATTTGGAGCTTAAATTGGTAACAAGTGTTTTACCAAGTGTTATGTGTTCACACCCACTCCACTGGCTATAAATAGGACCCTTGGTTGTGTTTAAGAGCTCAGAACTCCCCCAAAGCTTTCTCTCTCAGTCGTTCTTGTAGTTCTTTCTTGAGAGAGAAAGTACCCAAAACCGAGAAAAAACCGTGAGTGTTGTGAGGTTAGTGTAAACCCTTCTTACCCGTGTGTAACCTTTAGTCTAGGAATCCTTAGAGCTTTCTTGGAGTGGTGGTAAGCCTTTAGTTGTTTAGTTTAGGTTCCTTTCTTTTCTTTTAAACCCGTAACCCTTACCCTAAACCGTGTAGTTTAACCTTAGGTTTAGAGTTTTCTTTTGGAAGCTGCCTTGCCGTGTGAAGTGTGAGGTGGGTTCCTTGTGGGTTTCCTTTGGGATTCCCATTTGGGTTTCCTCGTGTTTGTGTGTTGTGTTTTAACTTTGTTTTGCAGGTGGAAGACCTTAACCGTGTGGTTCATCAGCCGGAACCACAATGCGGTTAGTTTGTGTGTGTATGGGGAGTTGGTAAACCCCATACTTGAGTGTTTACTTTCTTTACTGTCTTATCTTGTTTAGGTTGTTAGTTTGCTTGTGTGTTAGGTTGTTAGTTTATTGCATGCATTGTTTGTGTAGTGTAGTTAGCCGCATGTAGATTTGAGTTTCACTCTCTCATGTAGGTCTTAGTTTAGTTTATTTCTTGCATGCATTGTAGTTTAGGTTAGGTGCATATGGTTAGGTTAGCCGCATGTAGATTTGAGTGTCACTCTCTCATGTTGGTCCATATGCTTAGGTTTAGTTGTAGCATGCATAGTTCGGTGCATATGGTTAGGTTTAGCCGCATATAGATTTGAGTTTAACTCTCTTATGTTGGTCCCTATGCACTTGTTTATGACTTGCATTGCTTTGTAGTTTAGTTTGGGGTTTGCATAGAGATTTGAGTTTCACTCTCTCTTATGCCGGGTAGAGTCTAGGGAGTCTTTTTATTTGGTTTGTTTTTCTTCCTTGTGCCTTGGCATGTTCTGTGTTTCAGGTACTATGGCATGGAGGTCTGAGGCGGGAGCTCCCTCATGCTGGTCGGTTGTACCTGAACCGGAACATGAAGCCATTCCGTGTTGTACGTTCCACATATGGGATTCTCCGGATGTGCTTGCGGCCAGTCTGTGTTGTACGTCCCATGAAGTGGGATTCACCAGATTCGTGCTTGTCATGCAGCCATCTTGTGTTGTACGTCCCATAGGGTGGAATTCTCCGGAATGTGCTTGTGACCGTCCTGTGTTGTACGTCCCATGATGTGGGATTCACCAGGATGTGTTGCGTTTGGCCATCCCGTGATGGATGTTCCTCGCGTTGGAACTCTCCGGTGATGTGCGACCGGCCATGGAGCTAGATTGGATGTTCCCAATTCTCCATGGTGGAGTGACCTTCCCTCCATGACTCGTCACCGTGAAGTGGGTCGCGCCCATGGACGAGCACTGCATGACGATGCGGCCCGGTGGTAATCCCTCGCGTTGGGATTCCCGGAGATGATGTTTCTCGACCACGTGACTTTGTGTTTGTGGTCGGGAGTGTTCATAATGGAGTGGATAGGGCTCCGTGTGTTTAGGGATCCCGGGGATGTTGAGCTTAGCTCCGTCCTTTGGTGTACTCGAGTCTTTTTTTTTAGATCCTTTTTATTTGTTTTCTTTGAGTCTTAGGATCGAGTCTAGAGTGTCTAAAGTCTCGGGGGCGAGACTTGGGTAGATTAGGTTTAGTTTAGTGTAGTTTAGTTGCATTGCATTTAGGGTAGTTGCATGTTTATTTTCTTGCATTGCATTGTTTGTTTTATTGCTTGCTTGCTTGCTTGTTTGTAAGCATGGGCTGGGGAGGGTAGTTGTTGTTAGGGAACTCACTGAGTAATCTTGATTACTCACCCCCTCTTCTACTATGCAGGTAACCTTAGGACTGGGGCGTTTGCGGGGTGCGGAGGACGAGGCCAGGCGTAGATTTCCGGTGTTGTTTGCAAGACCAAGATGTTTCTGTTTTCACTCGCTTTGTTTTTCATGGGTACCCGTTTGACTCGTTTGTTTTCAGTTTGTTTTCTTTGGTTTTGTTGTTTTTATTTTAGTCTTTGCTCTGAGGACTTTGGTCGAGTTCCCGACTTTGTAATATAAATAAAATGTATGTTTTTATTAAAATCCCCGTTGGAACGCTGATATTTAGTTTTGTCCGAACTTTCACAACTCTCGACCAAGGTACGGGTTGGCAAGCCTTAGGCCGAGGTCGAGAGGGGTGGTGTCGTGGTCGGACTGGTCGGGACTTGGATGTGTTCTAAGCCCTGGTCGGACTGACTGCGGCGCTGCCAAAACTGTGGCACTCCCGGGTCGTCCCAAGGGGTTAGTCCGACCTGTGGTACGGTTCGGGGGTGTTACAGGTCGGGCCATGGTAGATTAATAGAGCTAACAGGGGCATGAGGTCTTGTTAATATGGGGATCCGGCTACATGAGAAGGTAGCTTCGGTAGTTCGGTCTCATCGTCGAAGAACTCACAGAGTTGCTGCTTTTAATCTTATTGAAGATGAAATCCAGAAGATACAAGATAGAGGAATGTGTCAAAGTGACGATGTTAGACTCTGGAGAAGAAGAGATGAATATAAACCTGAATTCTCAACGAAGGAGACATGGACCCTCTTGCGTGGAGCACATCCTAAAGTGGACTGACACCGAGGTATTTGGTTCCAACACAACACTCCAAAGTTTTTTTACCGCCTGGACGGCGGTCCAAAATCGTCTTCCTACTGGGGACCGTATTTCACAGTGGAATGGAGGAGCTGTAACACATTGTGGGTTATGCAACATGGAGCCATAAACAAGAAACCATTTATTCTTTAGCTGCTCCTACTCTAAAGAAGTTTGGGAAAACCTCACACACAAGCTATTGTCCACACAATACTCAAAAGAATGGAGAGTGATCATGATGCTTCTCTCAACTCTCCAAAGAAGTAAGGTTGAGATTTTCATTTTCAGATATTTTTTTCAAGCAGCCTTATATGCTATTTGGAAGGAACGGAATGGTAGAAAATTTGGGGAAACACATACTTCAGTTGCTGGTCTTATTAAGCTCATTGATAAGCAAGTTAGAAATTGTATCTCCAGCCTAAAAGTAAGGGAGGATTCAATCTACCGGAAGACATGGTAACTTGGTTCTCTTATCGATAACAAAATTCGGATGTATAGTTGTAGTTTTCATTATTTTGAAACAGAAGCAACTTTGCTGTAGCAAGTTTTTTTTGGGTTGAATTAATTTAACATTCATTCAAAAAAAAAGAATTTCATGAATAAAAGTATAAAAAATTACTTTCCAATAATAATAAACTTTAATAAAATTGTAAAATCACTAATAAGGAAACTTTCCTAATAATAAAAAATTTTGAATATAATTTAAAATCTTCAAACCAATAATAACAGATTTTACTAAGATTTTAGAGATTCATACACCAAATAACAATAAATTACATGAAGTTTTATAATTGAAGAATACCTTAAGATAAACATAAAAATTTTTTGTCAATAAAATAAATTTTAGGAAGAAAAATGAAAATGACCAAAATAGATTTTATTAAAAATATAAATATACATTTATGTTCTTAGGTTAACTAATCTAAATTTAAAATTTGGAATTATGGGGTGTGCTTTTCGATGTGAAAATTTAAATTTAAAAATTTAAAATAAAAAAATATATTTTGGTTATTTTTTATTTGAAGTCTATTTTTGGGACAAAAGATCTATTTGATAGATTTACTTTTTACAATTCCTCAAAGACCATTTACCATTTTTAAGTTTATAGAATACAAATATTAAGGGTATGATTAACCAATAGTTTTTAGGGTAGGGTTTTTAGTTTTTTTAAGAAATATTTTTTAGATTTTAACTAAGAAAACCTAAAAATTTTCTCTTAAATAAAAGACATAAAATACGTATCTTTACTGAAAAATATAAATAAATAAAAAAGTGAAATTATAAATTTAGAATTCAATCTTAAGAGATCTAGATTAATCATCGCCCAAGAAAAAGTAATTAGGCTTAAAAGAGAATTAGGCTTCTATTACTAAGCGATATTTAAAAATGTGATGGTGGGTCCCACGTGTTGTAATGAAAAGAAGCATCTGGAGAATTGTTTTCGTAAAGACCAAGCTGCTACATACATCTATATATATAAAGAAGAGTTGTTCTCTCCTCTTAGGCTGCCACGTCACTAAATAGATGATTCTGGACGTGACACGTGTATCAATGTATTGCTTTCGTAATTGGGCCATGACGTTTTTGTTTTTGGGTTTCAAAGTAGGTTCTCACGTTTTGATTGTTGGGTCTAGGTTAACGCTTATTGGGCTGAGAGAAGGATTAGAAATCTTAACCTGATTGTCTAGCTTTCCTTCTTCAATAATGGCGACATTAAGATTAATAGGGTTCATGTTATCTTCTTCTTTTTTCTCTCCTTCTTCACCAATGGCGGTTTCAGACTAATAGGCTTCCTATCATCGTCTTCTTCTTTTTGTAATAAGAACAAATGACGATGGAGATTCTGGAGGCAACCGTTATGGGAGGCATTGAATCGACATCATTGATGACCTTCTTAAATCCTTAGCCCCATTCCATACACGATAACTCATTCAGTGCATCTTAACTTTCATCAAAGCGGTGGATCTCCTGCTATAAAATGGTAAACCTATATCCTGTAAAATCATTCTCACAACTCCTATAAACTTCTTTTCTATAGAATGACGAATTCATCTATCCTACTCTCTGATTTGAAGGCGTTGTACTTCCACTGTCGAAGTGCGACTGCTCCGGTTTTTGTAAGCTAGAAACCTGGACACTGTGGCGAGCTGGTGGGTGTAGACATACTCTTCCTTCACTCTAAAGTTGTTCCGTTCTAAAAACTCATAATCATCTGTTATTAAACTCAGAACTATCAAACTTTTATATTGAAAGCATTAATTTACATATTTGAGAGTTGATTTTGATTATGATTGTTTATTTTGTTTCCATGTTTTCATGTTCCTATCCCTCTGAAATTTATCATTACAAACCTCTCAATCTTAAGCTTTTAAGACAAATTTCAGAGGAAAACCAGAGAAGAGGCGAGAATAAACAGAGGTGAAGAAAAATAGAGGAGACAAAGTTGTGGTTAAGAAGGAGTTTTGGGAAGCGATTCCTGAAAAGACAAGAAGTATTTAGATCTCAGATACTATGCCTATGGAAAGATCACGCTGCAAGGAATCCATAGAAACAAACCGTGTTCAAATCAGAGGTAAACTCCATTCAGAAATCTATTCGAAAGTTGATGAAAAGTTTATGTTTCTCTGATCTGGAAACCTGCAGTTTTAGCTTTTCAGTTCAGTGTGAATAATGAATCCCTGAGTTTGATCTGAGATCTATATTTCTCTCCTTACGTTTTTAAGTTTTCTTTATAACAAGGGCACTTGAGTATGAGATGGGTGATGCTCATATGGCTATCCAAGCCAAATTGATGAACCAAGCTTTGCATAAACTGAGACACTCTTTGTGTAACACTTATCATCTTTATAAATCAGGTATCGAACTTCTGTATGTTATATTTAAAGAACTGTGTTAGTTTCAAGAGCTTGGAATATGGTCGCTCCTCCGTTGTGATTCTGATGTGTCTTCTGCTAATAGCATCAAACATTCTTACATATTCAAAGTTTTTTTTGTATAAAGCCTTGAGTCTTTGTTTTTAGACTAAGTTATTCTATAGTCTACAGACGGTACATGTTGTTGTCTTTGTTGCGGCCAGGTGTGAGAGACCAATTTATCGGAGGGGAAGATAAGACGCAATGTGAGGTTGACTTGGTTATGGCAATCTTGGAGGCTGAGGTTCTGATATTAAGGCACATTTTTACGTTTCGTTACACCACAGATTTTGTTCATGCCGAAGCTCTCTCCCTGGAAGTGACATACTCATATAAATAATACATATTAAAAATTCTTGATACAGGCTTCCAGTTCCAAACACTTGGAAACAATAATGGTATGTTGTCCTCTACATTTGAAATTAAGGTATTACTTTATTATTGTAGATCGATCTGGATTTTGTTGTTTCGGTCTCTCAGATTTAGTCTTTTTTCAAGGTGGGTGTAATCAAATGTCAGAGGACCAACAATACGATCAAGATTTTTCTTACTCTGCTGATCAAGTGCTTGAAGCAATATCTAAGAGAGCTTATTCATTTTTGATTTATTATGCTGTCTTAAGGAGCTGTGCTCTTTATTGGTGTACGAAATCCTACTACTTTTTTGTTTCTTTCTCAACTATATTGGATAGGTTAGTTAGTGTTGACGTTTGTCGCAGGGTGGTGCATGGTTATGCTTACCCTACAGACAATGCAAAATGCTACAAGATTTTTGAAAAGAATGAGTCTGAGCAGCTTTGCTTTTGGTGCCAGTACTACTATATATTTTTTATTCTTTTATTTGCAAGTCTATGTGTGTCGGAAAGGACTTACTTTAAGTGACTATCAATTACATGATACTGGTTGCTTCCTTGACAATTTTTGAGGGGGTTCATAATGCTTTTGTTTCATAATATATATTCTACATCAGGGTAAGTATATATTTGATTTTATGACAAACACGAGTCTAAAGTGCATATTTTGGTGGATAATATAGACGAAATATTTCTATTATGTCAATGCCAATTGAATCAATGTTATTAGCTGTGAATTCATTCTTAGTATTTTCCGTTTCTTCGAAGGATATGATGGATCAAGTATTTGCTTCATTGGTTTCTATGGTGGCAGCTGCATAATCTGCTATTGGGTTAGCCATTTTCGTTATAACTTTCCGGATCTGAAAAACTTTCATTGTAAAATTTATTAATAGCATTCAAGGTTAATCTAAAATTATAGTAAAAAGATTTTTTAACATGATATATATATATATAATAAATTATATTTTCAATAAATGATAGTCTAATAAATCAGTCAAAAATGTTTAATAAAAATACAGTAACGTTCTCTAAACATACAATAAATTAATTGTATATAAGGAATCCATTATTAAAAACTATTCTAAAATTTAACGAGTGAATTTTATTTTAGAAAAAATAATTTATTGGGATAATATTTTTGTTTAGTCTTCCAATATGAAAATATATAAAATATTCAGTCATATATTTATTTAAATATTGGTAATTAATATTATGTTTTGATTCTGTTTTTAAAAAAAATAATTTCCTATTATTATGAATTGTATATTCATGTTCAATTATTTAAATTATTAATTTTAAAACAAAATATGTATAAGAAATAAAGAAATAGGGGAATTTTCATGTTTACCACATTATTGGTACCACTTTTCATTTTTACCTTCATTAAAGAGACATTTTCATAAATACCACTTTTTTAGAGACAATTTTTCTTAAAATTAATTAAAATTCTAAATTTTATATTCCTAAACCCTACCTAACCCCTACCCCACCCCTCAACTCTAAACCCTAAGTCTTAGATTAATTAATCCAAGGGTTATAAGTGTGTTTTTTCCTCTTAAAAATAAGGGTAAAAGTGATTAAGGTAAACATGAAAAGTGATATAAGAAAACTGGTATTTTTGACAATTTTTCTAAAAAATACAAATACATTCAATATAATATAAAATAATCAATGTTTTGAGTATTAAACCTAACCACAACAATAAAAACTTAAATATATATTAAAAAGTTGAGCAAACATTTCAGAGAATGTATACCATTGCAATCATGAAAATCGTGTCATGCTAATACAAACTTATAATCTCTAACAAGACTTAGTTAGAAATATGCGAAGATGATATAAAAATGTGTTCTCATTATAAAAACATAACCAAAAAAGATAATAACTAAAATAGTATAATGTCATAAAACATATTTCAAAACAAGTAAAACAAAACAAGTTAGAAAAATAATCGAAGATCAAACGTTAAGTAAAATGAATTTAATATTCCTCATCAATAATTTTTTTTTAAAAGATAAAAATTATTACACAAACCAAAAAATCATACAGAAAATAAAAATCTAAATCATAAGTAAACTATATCCCGCCCGTAGGGCGGGACTACCCTAGTATAATATATTATAGGGTAATATACTGTATATGTAACTGAAATTAGATTAATAAATTGCAATTTGAGAGAGAGACTTTGAAGATCAGAAGGAAAGAAGAATCACATCGAAACAATGGCGAATTTTGGCGACGGCAGAAGAAGAGGAACCGGAGGGATGCTCCCGCTTCTCGCGCTTAGCGCCGTCACAGAATACTATAGACTGCCGTGGAAACCGCCGGTCACGGCCGGTCTAATTGCCGCGAACACTCTCGTCTATCTTAGACCGGCGTTTCTCGATCCGGTCATCCCTCACATCAGCGAGGTCTGGTTCAATCCAAACCTCATTCTCAAGGTAATACCTCCTCAATTCGAGAATTCGATTACACACACGTGATCGCAGTTTCGCCCGATCTATGCTAACTTGTTTTTCTTGCAACAACATAGCACAAGGACTTGAAACGCTTCTTTCTATCAGCGTTCTACCATCTCAACGAGCCGCACTTAGTCTACAACATGATGTCTCTTCTCTGGAAAGGTATCAAGCTCGAGACGTCCATGGGAAGCACTCAGTTTGCTTCTATGGTCGTTACGCTTCTCGGTATGTCACAAGGAGTCACGTTGCTATTAGCCAAATCCTTGCACGTCTTTTTCGACTACAGGAGAGCTTATTACCACGAGTACTCTGTGGGATTCTCTGGAGTACTATTTGCTTTGAAAGTTGTTCTCAACGCTCAGGCTGAGGATTACACCAGCGTGTATGGGGTTCTTGTCCCGACAAAGTATGCTGCTTGGGCAGAGCTGGTTCTGGTGCAGATGTTTGTACCGAGAGCTTCGTTTCTTGGGCATTTAGGTGGGATTCTTGCTGGGATTCTGTATATGAAGATGAAGAGTTCTTACTCGGGTTCAGATCCTGTGGCTATGGTGGTTAGAGGTGTTACTAGAGCGGTGACGTGGCCTTTGAGGTTTCTGAATGGTATGGTTGGGTCTCGGAGGAGGAGGATTACAGGGAGAGGAAGAGTTGGGAGGGGACAGAATGGGATTGCAGGACCGGGTATATGGAGATGTCAGTCGTGTACCTTTGACAATTCTGGTTGGGAAAGTGTTTGTGAGATGTGTGGCGAGGGACGGAGTAGTGGAAACGGATGGTCAGTGAACCAGGGACAGGCACATTCTTCGTCTTCTAGTGATCTTCCTCTAGATGAGCTGCGGCGTCGAAGAGTAGAGAGGTTTAGTTGATCTCTGGAGCATTCTTAGAGCCGAGGAAGAATTGTGAATGAAGCTTAAGCTGAGTCATTTGTTGCATTAGCATATGACTAGAGAGCATAGTGGGTGTTTCTTCAATTTGTCTTCTCTTCTGTGTTGAAGATTTGGTTCTCTGTGAGTGTTCTTGTACTTGGGTCTAATTTGGTGGAAAATACTGAATCTTTCTTATGAAATGAAATTAAGTGCTTATAGGGAAAAACAAGGTTTTATAGTAGAATTACAAACAGTGTTGGCATAATAAATATGTGACTAGTTTCATAAGCTGATCCACATGTTTGATCATACGTAATGAATCTCCTGCTTAACGAAGATTTTGAATTTTCGGGTTACTAAACCAGACTCCGATCTCTGAGGAGTTTGGCTACAACACAGCTGGTCCCACCATTGTAAGTTCTTCATTACCCTTGGTCTCCTGCCTGTCTACAGAAGTTACCAGGCGAAGTATCTTTTAAACTTTAGCATTAGACCCTTAGCTTTAGTTGGATTTACATATCTTGATCTCCTTGTTTATGAGTGAGTGAGACAAACATTGTCTAAAGTTGAACCGCCTATGGAATTGATTAGGAGGTAGCAAAGAAAGTTGGGAAACTCTAGCAAAATCCTGCGTGGGGAAAGGGATCACAAATGTGGCCTTTGACCGTGGTGGTTACTGGTTACCCATACCACGGACGCATTGAGGCTCTAGCTGCTGATGCACGCGGTCTTCAGTTTAATGCGTTTGTTTCCTTGTGGGTAATTGAATGTAGATTACACGGCTTGGAACAATGTTGACCTGTTCCTCCACAGTGTTGTGAGTTGTTGTTACCCCTTTTAATGCATCTCATGACATATTGTTTCATATCATCTATCCAATGCATATACATTGATATAAGTGAAACTGATTGATGTTCAAGAATCTTTGAAGGGTACGACATCAAATTGCCTTTTTCAGGAGACATGTACAAGTGCTTGTAAAATTAGGACAAACTGACATAACAGAAATGAAAACATTGATGCAGTGTAGGCAGTTCATGTCTGTGGAGAGATGCAATTTGGTCGGAAGTTAACTAACTAACGTTCTATAAATAGAAAAACTGCGAGGTATATGGCCCTGGAGTTAGTATTTCCTTATTCTCTCCTTCCTATATTTAGCACTGTCTACATAAATAGTTTTCTGTTTCTCCCTTTTATATCTCACTTCTTGAAGTGGATTCTGTATATCAAAAACAGAGACGTAGCAGAACAGATCTTGTTTTCCTTTTCTCCTCCCGGCCAAGTCTCATCCCTCGCTTGGCAATGCAATGAGGGAGCAGACAAGGCGTTATTGAGGGTTTAAGCAGTGTCGTGTTTCTTGACCAATCATCAACCCGCAAAGTTAGATCGTGAGTAGGATGGCTAGCACCAATGTCACAGGGGATTGCCCGGCTACAATGAAGGCTAGTTCTAATGGAGCCTTCCAACACGAAAGCCCTCTTGATTTCGCGCTTCCTCTGATCATCCTACAGATCTGCTTGGTGGTTGTGTTTACAAGGCTCTTGGCCTACCTTCTTAAACCTCTCAAACAGCCCCGGGTCATTGCCGAGATCATTGTGAGTTTCTTTCAATCTCTTTGTATTCTCAGTGGTGATTTAATCACATAGTAAAGAGACTAAAATGGATGGTTCTGTAGGGAGGGATACTGCTTGGACCTACTGCTTTGGGAAGAAGCAAGGTGTATATTAACACCATCTTCCCAGAGAAGAGCCTGACCGTTTTAGACACGCTCGCAAACATCGGTCTTCTGTTTTTCTTGTTTCTGGTTGGGCTTGAGCTTGACTTTGCAGCCATCAGAAAAACCGGAAAGAAGTCACTATTGATAGCCCTAGCTGGGATCTCACTTCCTTTTATACTGGGTGTAGGAACATCTTTTGTTCTCAGTTCCACTATAAACAAAGGAGTCCATCAGCTTCCGTTTATAGTCTTCATGGGTGTTGCCTTATCAATCACTGCCTTCCCTGTGCTTGCTCGTATCCTAGCTGAGCTGAAGCTCCTAACAACCGACATTGGACGTATGGCGATGTCTGCAGCTGGAGTGAATGATATTGCAGCTTGGATACTCCTCGCGCTTGCCATTGCTCTCTCAGGAAATGACAGTTCTCCTCTTGTACCTCTTTGGGTTCTTCTCTGTGGATCTGCGTTTGTGATCTTTGCAGTTGTAGCAATCAAACCTCTCCTTGGTTATATGGCTAGACGATGTCCTGAAGGAGAGCCTGTGAAGGAACTCTATGTTTGTGTCACTCTAACCTTGGTTTTAGCGGCTAGCTTTGTGACAGACACTATTGGGATACACGCTCTGTTCGGGGCGTTTGTTGTAGGTATAGTGACTCCTAAAGAAGGACCTTTCTGCAGGATTCTGACTGAGAAGATAGAAGATCTTGTCTCAGGTCTTCTTCTACCGCTTTATTTTGCATCTAGCGGTCTCAAAACTGATGTAACAACCATCAGGGGAGCACAATCATGGGGACTTCTACTTCTTGTCATACTCACCACTTGTTTTGGTAAGATTGGAGGAACCGTTGTGGCCTCTATGCTCTGCAAGGTTCCTTTCAGAGAGGCCATGTCACTTGGAGTCCTTATGAACACCAAAGGTTTAGTAGAGCTTATTGTACTAAACATCGGCAAGGACCGGAAGGTGCTGAATGATCAGTCGTTTGCGATCTTAGTCCTAATGGCATTGGTCACAACCTTCATCACAACTCCACTTTTGATGGCGATTTACAAGCCTGCAAGAAAAGGAGCACCGTACAAGCATAGAACAATCCAAAGAAAAGATCATAACTCCGAGCTACGGATGCTTGCTTGCTTCCACAGTACACGCAACATCCCTACATTGATCAACATGATTGAATCATCAAGAGGAACAGGCCAAAGAGGACGTCTCTGCGTTTACGCGATGCATCTAATGGAGCTCTCTGAGCGGTCATCAGCGATAGCAATGGTTCACAAAGCAAGGTTGAACGGACTACCGGCGTGGAACAAGGTCGATAGATCAACGGATCAGATGGTGATCGCCTTCGAGGCTTACCAGCATCTCCGAGCCGTAGCGGTTAGACCAATGACTGCAATATCCGACCTCAGCAGCATCCACGAGGACATATGCACAAGCGCGCACCAGAAACGAGTCGCGATGATTCTCCTTCCGTTTCACAAGCATCAGAGAGTAGATGGAGCCATGGAGTCGATAGGACACGCATTTCACGAAGTGAACAAACGTGTCTTACAAAGAGCTCCTTGCTCCGTCGGGATTCTTGTGGATAGAGGACTCGGAGGAACCTCGCATGTAGTAGCCAGCGAGGTTG
Organism: Moricandia arvensis; assembly: GCA_905132765.1. Taxonomy (NCBI): domain Eukaryota; kingdom Viridiplantae; phylum Streptophyta; class Magnoliopsida; order Brassicales; family Brassicaceae; genus Moricandia; species Moricandia arvensis. The sequence continues at coordinate 21,646 of CAJHQP010008834.1, forward strand.
ATTACAAGATCGTGGTTCCGTTCTTCGGAGGCTTAGACGACAGAGAAGCTCTCGCATACGGTATGAAGATGGTGGAGCATCCAGGGATCTCACTAACCATACTCAAGTTCGTAGCTGCGAGAGGGACACTGAAGAGATTCGACAAGGGAGAAGAAGACGAGAAGGAGAAGAAAGAGAAAGAGACTGATGAAGAGTTTTTGAGAGAGTTGATGAACGATCCGAGAGGCAATGAGTCGTTGGCGTACGAGGAGAGAGTCGTTGAGAGCAAAGATGTCAACGCGACGCTTAAAGCGACGAGCAAATGCAATTTGTTTATTATCGGGAGACACGCGGCGGTTGCGTCGTTGGTTAACAGTACGGATTGTCCGGAGTTAGGACCAGTTGGAGGTTTGTTGTCGTCGTCTGAGTTTACAACCACAGCGTCGGTGCTCGTCGTTCAGGGATACGATCCTGCGGCGGATACACGGCCGCTCATAGAGGAAGATGTTGACTACGAAGGTTCTTCAAGAGATATTTCAGACTCGATTGTCTGAACGAAACTAATCAGCTTATTACAGAGCCAAAATAAACAAAGAAAAGTGTGTCTGTGTGTTTACTTTTGCCTCACGAAACGTTTTGGTTGGGACATGTTCTTTTTGTAGTAATGGTTGTCATTCTATTTATGCACATGAAAATCGACTTTAAAATTTTTAAAACTGAAATCAAACCACCAGTTTTCTCTTTAAAATCCAAATTTGTAATGTTATTTTAATACCGAATTAATTAAATTTACTGTATATTCGGATCTAAATAACCTATATCTATTATTTTCATTTATGACAAAAATAAGAATTTATTGTTTCTCAAGTTTTCTTGTTTCCCAAGTTACATAGTTTCTAGACTAAACTTTCTTGTTTAATCATATTCTTATATATATCCTCAATTATTTCCTTAGATAATAATTCCCCTATTTCTCTTCTATATATTTACAGGGAAAACTTCCTTTCCTATCACATGGGCAGTAATAAAAGTCTTTTATTTATAAGCACTTTTAACATTAAAACTTTGTGAAAAGATTTAGTTAAATGAAAGATGTTTAATGTTTTACAGAAAAAACATATTTTTTTTTTGATTTCCCTAACGAGAAAAAGGTACACTGGATCATATAATATATATTGTTTCCTTTCTTACAAGGATGAAAAATGTATATCGAATCCTATATTATTATCAGAGATATAATTTAGTAACTAAATCGTATAAGAAGACCTAATGGTTAGGGTTCCGTGGGAACTGGAGGAAGAAATACTTTCTCGTCTTCCACCTCAATCTCTTGTTCGATTCAGAGTCGTGTCTAAGAGATGGAACTCTCTTTTCAACGACAAGAGTTTCATCAACAAGCACTTGTCTCTCTCCCGTCCCAAGTTCATCTTCCTAACCAAATCAAAGGTTTATTCGATAGACATCATCGACCAGACGATAGATTTGCGTGAGCTACACTCTTCTTGCAGGGATTTAAATTCGAACTATGGAAACATCACTACTTGCGATGAACTCTTGTTCTGTAACTATCCACACCACTTGGAGAAGAAGACAGCGCTCTGGAATCCATGGTTGAGACAGGTTAACTGGATCAAGTTGTCCGTGCACAAAGATTTCAATGTTGCCGGCTTAGGATACGACAGTAGTAAACCCCAAAAGGTTCACAAGATTTTACTCTACTTAAGTTACTACCCCCAGAGAGTAGGGATCTACGAGTGTGCCTCTCACGCATTGAAGTTAATTGATACACCTGACGATTACATTCCCATATCTGAAACAGATCAAAGGTCACATGTGTCCTTGAATGGTAATTTGTATTGGACTTCTTACAACTTCCTGACTCGTGAGTTTTTCATCCGAAGCTTTGATTTTACTAAGGAGATTTTCAAACCCTTTTGTCTCCTTCCCTTACAAGATAACCGAACTTGCGATGAACATCTCCTTGCGGTTTGGAAAGGAGGTCGGTTTTCGTTGTTAAAGCAATGCTATTCAACAAGGAAGATTGAGATTTGGGTAATGAAGAATAAGGTTGATGATGATAAAGAGGAAGTGGTGTGGATAAACTTGATGACTTTGACAGCAACTAACTTGCCAAAGTTGTTTAACAAGATGTGTAGCGTTAGTTACTTCATCTATGACAAGACCCTATTCATGTGTTGTGGCGATGATGAAACTAGACTGCCTTGCATCTACATTGTGAAGGGAGACATGTGCAATAAGATCCCGATAGGTTGTGGCCAGGTCGGTTGGTTTTCTCACTGTGCCTATGTTCCAAATCTGAACTCGGTTCCTTTTTGAATTTCATATTTGAGTGAATTGTTGCAAGTCTAGTATTATCATCAGTTTTTCTTTTAAGTTGTTCCCTGTCTTTTGTTTTATTTGAAGAAATTGCCTATTTTTTGGGTGATAAACATACTACTGTCGATGGATTTGATTGGATAGTATAGGAGACTTGTTGAAATTTCGTGTTGTTAAAGGTAGGATTAATATTAGTTTCAATGGAGTCTCCTCTAGTCTTAATTCACCTCCTGAAGAGTATTGAATGCAAAGAGACCACAACCGCCATCATCACCGACAAGAGTCCCAACGAAAACGTAATAAGTAAACTAACACATGTGTTCTTTTACTCTCCCTCTCACGCTCTCTCCTTACTCTCTTCTTTAAAATGTCTCTCTTCTTTCGCTCTCTAACACATGGATACTCACAATAGCAACAACATGAGCTACACTTTCGTCCACTCTACTTTCTCTTCATTAGCTCCTACGGACCGAGCCCCTCTTGAGTCCATAAGAGACTCTTTAACCGACATGCCCGGCTCAGCCTTCTTCTCCACTTGGGACTTCACAGTCCTGGCCCTTGTTCCTCCTTATCTGGTCTCACTTGCATTTCTCTTGGCCTTGTCACCGCCTTATTGGCCCTAACCTCTCTGGTTCCATCTCCTTCTATTTCAACCGAACCCATTTGACACAACTGGTTCTCTACTCTGGTTTAGTCACTGGACCTCTCCCTTCTCGGTTCGATCTCCTCCCTCTCCTTAGACAAATCTCCTTGATGACTAGAAACAGCTTAACCGGTCCTATACCAAATTCTTTCTCAAACCTCCACACTCTTGACCTTAGCTATAACCAACTCTCGCGCTCTCTCCCACCGTTTCTCACTACACTTCCTCGACTTAGGGCAGGACCGGTTTCTCTGCTATCACCCTCAAACGCATCTTTTGCGGTTGATAATGGTTGTTGGCGTTTTGCAACAATCATAAAAAACGATATAAATCGCTTCAAACAGCTATAATCTTTAAAATTCAAAAACTGGTTCCAGCTATCATTTATGATTATGGGAAGATAATTTTTTTGAACTATATAAA
>CAJHQP010008835.1:0-25026 GCA_905132765.1 Moricandia arvensis
CTTTTAGCCAAAGTGATTTCTAGTTTTACCATGTTTTGAGATTGGCAATTTCTTCTTTGATTCTAATCAAACCAGAATGAATCAAGATGTAGAAGCTTTATTTGGACTCATAAATCAGTGATAATCACCCTGAAGTAGAATCAATATCATAGAGTTATGAATGAAGAAGTTATTCCACTTTTACCCGAAGTGATTCCAGTTTACCCTGTTGGGATTTGGCAATTTCCTTCTTGATTATAATCAAACCAGAATGAATCAGATGTAAAGAAGCTTGATTTGGACTCATAAATCAGTGGATATCACCTGAAGTTGAATCAATATCATAGGAGTTATGATGAAGAAGTTATCCCACTTTTAACCGAAGTGATTCCAGTTTACCCTTTTGGAGATTTGGCAATTTCTTCTTGATACTAATAAAACCAGAATGAATCAGATGTAAGAAGCTTGATTTGGACCTCATAAATCAGCTGGATAATCACCCTGAAGTTGAATCAATATCATAGGAGTTATGAATGAAGAAGTTATCCCACTTTAACCGGGGAAGTGATTTCCAGTTTACCCCTTTTTGGAGATTGATATTTCTTCTTGTATACTAATAAACCAAATGAATCACGATGTAAAGAGTTTGTTTGGACTCATAAATCAGTGGATAATCCCCTGAAACGTTGAATGCCATATCATAGGAGTAATGATGAAGAAGTTATCCACTTTTAACCCGAGTGATCTCCAGTTTACCCTTTTTGGGATTTGGCAAATTTCTTCTTGATACTAATAAAAGCCAAGAATCGAATAACGAGTAGAGGCTTGATTTGGACTCATAAAATCAGTGGATAATCACCCTGAAGTTGGAAATCAATATCATAGGAGTTCATGATTAAGAAGTTATCTAACATTCACCAAAGCTGATTCCAGTTTACCCTGTTTGGAGATTTGCAATTTTCTTCTTGATACTAATCAAAACCAGAAATGAATCACGATCTAAGAAGCTTGATTTCGAATCATAAATCAGTGGATAATCACCCTGAAGTTGAATCAATATCATAGGAGTTATGATGAAGAAGTTATCCCACTTTTAACCGAAGTGATTCCAGTTTACCCTGTTTGGAGATTTGCAATTTCTTCTTGATCTAATAAACCAGAATGAATCACGATGTAAGAAGCTTGATTTGGACTCATAAATCAGTGGATAATCACCCTGAAGTTGAATCAATATCATAGGAGTTATGATGAAGAAGTTATCCACTTTTAACCGAAGTGATTCCAGTTTACCCTTTTGGAGATTTGGCAATTTCTTCTTGATCTAATAAAACCAGAATGAATCACGATGTAAGAAGCTTGATTTGGACTCATAAATCAGTGGATAATCACCCTGAAGTTGAATCAATATCATAGGAGTTATGATGAAGAAGTTATCCCACTTTTAACCGAAGTGATTCCAGTTTACCCTGTTTGGAGATTTGGCAATTTCTTCTTGATTCTAATCAAACCAGAATGAATCACGATGTAAGAAGCTTGATTTGGACTCATAAATCAGTGGATAATCACCCTGAAGTTGAATCAATATCATAGGAGTTATGATGAAGAAGTTATCCCACTTTTAACCGAAGTGATTCCAGTTTACCCTGTTTGGAGATTTGGCAATTTCTTCTTGATACTAATAAACCAGAATGAATCACGATGTAAGAAGCTTGATTTGGACTCATAAATCAGTGGATAATCACCCTGAAGTTGAATCAATATCATAGGAGTTATGATGAAGAAGTTATCCCACTTTTAACCGAAGTGATTCCAGTTTACCTGTTTGGAGATTTGGCAATTTCTTCTTGATTACTAATAAAACCAGAATGAATCACGATGTAAGAAGCTTGATTTGGACTCATAAATCAGTGATAATCACCCTGAAGTTGAATCAATATCATAGGAGTTATGATGAAGAAGTTATCCCACTTTTAACCGAAGTGATTCCAGTTTACCCTGTTTGGAGATTTGGCAATTTCTTCTTGATTCTAATAAAACCAGAATGAATCACGATGTAAGAAGCTTGATTTGGACTCATAAATCAGTGGATAATCACCCTGAAGTTGAATCAATATCATAGGAGTTATGATGAAGAAGTTATCCCACTTTTAACCGAAGTGATTCCAGTTTACCCTGTTTGGAGATTTGGCAATTTCTTCTTGATACTAATAAAACCAGAATGAATCACGATGTAAGAAGCTTGATTTGGACTCATAAATCAGTGGATAATCACCCTGAAGTTGAATCAATATCATAGGAGTTATGATGAAGAAGTTATCCCACTTTTAACCGAAGTGATTCCAGTTTACCCTGTTTGGAGATTTGGCAATTTCTTCTTGATACTAATAAACCAGAATGAATCACGATGTAAGAAGCTTGATTTGGACTCATAAATCAGTGGATAATCACCCTGAAGTTGAATCAATATCATAGGAGTTATGATGAAGAAGTTATCCCACTTTTAACCGAAGTGATTCCAGTTTACCCTGTTTGGAGATTTGGCAATTTCTTCTTGATACTAATAAACCAGAATGAATCACGATGTAAGAAGCTTGATTTGGACTCATAAATCAGTGGATAATCACCCTGAAGTTGAATCAATATCATAGGAGTTATGATGAAGAAGTTATCCCACTTTTAACCGAAGTGATTCCAGTTTACCCTGTTTGGAGATTTGGCAATTTCTTCTTGATTCTAATAAAACCAGAATGAATCACGATGTAAGAAGCTTGATTTGGACTCATAAATCAGTGGATAATCACCCTGAAGTTGAATCAATATCATAGGAGTTATGATGAAGAAGTTATCCCACTTTTAACCGAAGTGATTCCAGTTTACCCTGTTTGGAGATTTGGCAATTTCTTCTTGATTCTAATAAACCAGAATGAATCACGATGTAAGAAGCTTGATTTGGACTCATAAATCAGTGGATAATCACCCTGAAGTTGAATCAATATCATAGGAGTTATGATGAAGAAGTTATCCCACTTTTAACCGAAGTGATTCCAGTTTACCCTGTTTGGAGATTTGGCAATTTCTTCTTGATACTAATAAAACCAGAATGAATCACGATGTAAGAAGCTTGATTTGGACTCATAAATCAGTGGATAATCACCCTGAAGTTGAATCAATATCATAGGAGTTATGATGAAGAAGTTATCCCACTTTTAACCGAAGTGATTCCAGTTTACCCTGTTTGGAGATTTGGCAATTTCTTCTTGATACTAATAAAACCAGAATGAATCACGATGTAAGAAGCTTGATTTGGACTCATAAATCAGTGGATAATCACCCTGAAGTTGAATCAATATCATAGGAGTTATGATGAAGAAGTTATCCCACTTTTAACCGAAGTGATTCCAGTTTACCCTTTTTGGAGATTTGGCAATTTCTTCTTGATACTAATAAAACCAGAATGAATCACGATGTAAGAAGCTTGATTTGGACTCATAAATCAGTGGATAATCACCCTGAAGTTGAATCAATATCATAGGAGTTATGATGAAGAAGTTATCCCACTTTTAACCGAAGTGATTCCAGTTTACCCTTTTGGAGATTTGGCAATTTCTTCTTGATACTAATAAAACCAGAATGAATCACGATGTAAGAAGCTTGATTTGGACTCATAAATCAGTGGATAATCACCCTGAAGTTGAATCAATATCATAGGAGTTATGATGAAGAAGTTATCCCACTTTTAACCGAAGTGATTCCAGTTTACCCTGTTTGGAGATTTGGCAATTTCTTCTTGATACTAATAAAACCAGAATGAATCACGATGTAAGAAGCTTGATTTGGACTCATAAATCAGTGGATAATCACCCTGAAGTTGAATCAATATCATAGGAGTTATGATGAAGAAGTTATCCCACTTTTAACCGAAGTGATTCCAGTTTACCCTGTTTGGAGATTTGGCAATTTCTTCTTGATACTAATAAAACCAGAATGAATCACGATGTAAGAAGCTTGATTTGGACTCATAAATCAGTGGATAATCACCCTGAAGTTGAATCAATATCATAGGAGTTATGATGAAGAAGTTATCCACTTTTAACCGAAGTGATTCCAGTTTACCCTTTTTGGAGATTTGGCAATTTCTTCTTGATACTAATAAAACCAGAATGAATCACGATGTAAGAAGCTTGATTTGGACTCATAAATCAGTGGATAATCACCCTGAAGTTGAATCAATATCATAGGAGTTATGATGAAGAAGTTATCCCACTTTTAACCGAAGTGATTCCAGTTTACCCTGTTTGGAGATTTGGCAATTTCTTCTTGATACTAATAAAACCAGAATGAATCACGATGTAAGAAGCTTGATTTGGACTCATAAATCAGTGGATAATCACCCTGAAGTTGAATCAATATCATAGGAGTTATGATGAAGAAGTTATCCCACTTTTAACCGAAGTGATTCCAGTTTACCCTGTTTGGAGATTTGGCAATTTCTTCTTGATACTAATAAAACCAGAATGAATCACGATGTAAGAAGCTTGATTTGGACTCATAAATCAGTGGATAATCACCCTGAAGTTGAATCAATATCATAGGAGTTATGATGAAGAAGTTATCCCACTTTTAACCGAAGTGATTCCAGTTTACCCTGTTTGGAGATTTGGCAATTTCTTCTTGATTCTAATCAAACCAGAATGAATCACGATGTAAGAAGCTTGATTTGGACTCATAAATCAGTGGAGAATCACCCTGAAGTTGAATTAATATCATAGGAGTTATGATGAAGAAGTTATCCCACTTTTAACCGAAGTGATTCCAGTTTACCCTTTTTGGAGATTTGGCAATTTCTTCTTGATTCTAATCAAACCAGAATGAATCACGATGTAAGAAGCTTGATTTGGACTCATAAATCAGTGAATAATCACCTTGAAGTTGAATCAATATCATAGGAGTTATGATGAAGAAGTTATCCCACTTTCAAGCGAAGCGATACCAGTTTACCTTGTTTGAAAATTTGGCAAGTTCTTCTCGATTCTAATAAAACCAGAATGAAACACGATGATAGAAGCTTGATTAAGATTCATAAATCAGTGCATAATCACCCTGAAGTTGAATCAATATCATAGGAGTTATGATGAAGAAGTTATCCCACTTTTAACCGAAGTGATTCCAGTTTACCCTGTTTGGAGATTTGGCAATTTCTTCTTGATACTAATAAAACCAGAATGAATCACGATGTAAGAAGCTTGATTTGGACTCATAAATCAGTGGATAATCACCCTGAAGTTGAATCAATATCATAGGAGTTATGATGAAGAAGTTATCCCACTTTTAACCGAAGTGATTCCAGTTTACCCTGTTTGGAGATTTGGCAATTTCTTCTTGATACTAATAAAACCAGAATGAATCACGATGTAAGAAGCTTGATTTGGACTCATAAATCAGTGGATAATCACCCTGAAGTTGAATCAATATCATAGGAGTTATGATGAAGAAGTTATCCCACTTTTAACCGAAGTGATTCCAGTTTACCCTGTTTGGAGATTTGGCAATTTCTTCTTGATACTAATAAAACCAGAATGAATCACGATGTAAGAAGCTTGATTTGGACTCATAAATCAGTGGATAATCACCCTGAAGTTGAATCAATATCATAGGAGTTATGATGAAGAAGTTATCCCACTTTTAACCGAAGTGATTCCAGTTTACCCTGTTTGGAGATTTGGCAATTTCTTCTTGATACTAATAAAACCAGAATGAATCACGATGTAAGAAGCTTGATTTGGACTCATAAATCAGTGGATAATCACCCTGAAGTTGAATCAATATCATAGGAGTTATGATGAAGAAGTTATCCCACTTTTAACCGAAGTGATTCCAGTTTACCCTGTTTGGAGATTTGGCAATTTCTTCTTGATACTAATAAAACCAGAATGAATCACGATGTAAGAAGCTTGATTTGGACTCATAAATCAGTGGATAATCACCCTGAAGTTGAATCAATATCATAGGAGTTATGATGAAGAAGTTATCCCACTTTTAACCGAAGTGATTCCAGTTTACCCTGTTTGGAGATTTGGCAATTTCTTCTTGATACTAATAAAACCAGAATGAATCACGATGTAAGAAGCTTGATTTGGACTCATAAATCAGTGGATAATCACCCTGAAGTTGAATCAATATCATAGGAGTTATGATGAAGAAGTTATCCCACTTTTAACCGAAGTGATTCCAGTTTACCCTGTTTGGAGATTTGGCAATTTCTTCTTGATACTAATAAAACCAGAATGAATCACGATGTAAGAAGCTTGATTTGGACTCATAAATCAGTGGATAATCACCCTGAAGTTGAATCAATATCATAGGAGTTATGATGAAGAAGTTATCCCACTTTTAACCGAAGTGATTCCAGTTTACCCTGTTTGGAGATTTGGCAATTTCTTCTTGATACTAATAAAACCAGAATGAATCACGATGTAAGAAGCTTGATTTGGACTCATAAATCAGTGGATAATCACCCTGAAGTTGAATCAATATCATAGGAGTTATGATGAAGAAGTTATCCCACTTTTAACCGAAGTGATTCCAGTTTACCCTGTTTGGAGATTTGGCAATTTCTTCTTGATACTAATAAAACCAGAATGAATCACGATGTAAGAAGCTTGATTTGGACTCATAAATCAGTGGATAATCACCCTGAAGTTGAATCAATATCATAGGAGTTATGATGAAGAAGTTATCCCACTTTTAACCGAAGTGATTCCAGTTTACCCTTTTGGAGATTTGGCAATTTCTTCTTGATACTAATAAACCAGAATGAATCACGATGTAAGAAGCTTGATTTGGACTCATAAATCAGTGGATAATCACCCTGAAGTTGAATCAATATCATAGGAGTTATGATGAAGAAGTTATCCCACTTTTAACCGAAGTGATTCCAGTTTACCCTGTTTGGAGATTTGGCAATTTCTTCTTGATACTAATAAAACCAGAATGAATCACGATGTAAGAAGCTTGATTTGGACTCATAAATCAGTGGATAATCACCCTGAAGTTGAATCAATATCATAGGAGTTATGATGAAGAAGTTATCCCACTTTTAACCGAAGTGATTCCAGTTTACCCTGTTTGGAGATTTGGCAATTTCTTCTTGATACTAATAAACCAGAATGAATCACGATGTAAGAAGCTTGATTTGGACTCATAAATCAGTGGATAATCACCCTGAAGTTGAATCAATATCATAGGAGTTATGATGAAGAAGTTATCCCACTTTTAACCGAAGTGATTCCAGTTTACCCTGTTTGGAGATTTGGCAATTTCTTCTTGATTCTAATCAAACCAGAATGAATCACGATGTAAGAAGCTTGATTTGGACTCATAAATCAGTGGATAATCACCCTGAAGTTGAATCAATATCATAGGAGTTATGATGAAGAAGTTATCCCACTTTTAACCGAAGTGATTCCAGTTTACCCTGTTTGGAGATTTGGCAATTTCTTCTTGATTCTAATCAAACCAGAATGAATCACGATGTAAGAAGCTTGATTTGGACTCATAAATCAGTGGATAATCACCCTGAAGTTGAATCAATATCATAGGAGTTATGATGAAGAAGTTATCCCACTTTTAACCGAAGTGATTCCAGTTTACCCTGTTTGGAGATTTGGCAATTTCTTCTTGATTCTAATCAAACCAGAATGAATCACGATGTAAGAAGCTTGATTTGGACTCATAAATCAGTGGATAATCACCCTGAAGTTGAATCAATATCATAGGAGTTATGATGAAGAAGTTATCCCACTTTTAACCGAAGTGATTCCAGTTTACCCTGTTTGGAGATTTGGCAATTTCTTCTTGATACTAATCAAACCAGAATGAATCACGATGTAAGAAGCTTGATTTGGACTCATAAATCAGTGGATAATCACCCTGAAGTTGAATCAATATCATAGGAGTTATGATGAAGAAGTTATCCCACTTTTAACCGAAGTGATTCCAGTTTACCCTGTTTGGAGATTTGGCAATTTCTTCTTGATTCTAATAAAACCAGAATGAATCACGATGTAAGAAGCTTGATTTGGACTCATAAATCAGTGGATAATCACCCTGAAGTTGAATCAATATCATAGGAGTTATGATGAAGAAGTTATCCCACTTTTAACCGAAGTGATTCCAGTTTACCCTGTTTGGAGATTTGGCAATTTCTTCTTGATACTAATAAAACCAGAATGAATCACGATGTAAGAAGCTTGATTTGGACTCATAAATCAGTGGATAATCACCCTGAAGTTGAATCAATATCATAGGAGTTATGATGAAGAAGTTATCCCACTTTTAACCGAAGTGATTCCAGTTTACCCTGTTTGGAGATTTGGCAATTTCTTCTTGATACTAATAAAACCAGAATGAATCACGATGTAAGAAGCTTGATTTGGACTCATAAATCAGTGGATAATCACCCTGAAGTTGAATCAATATCATAGGAGTTATGATGAAGAAGTTATCCCACTTTTAACCGAAGTGATTCCAGTTTACCCTGTTTGGAGATTTGGCAATTTCTTCTTGATACTAATAAACCAGAATGAATCACGATGTAAGAAGCTTGATTTGGACTCATAAATCAGTGGATAATCACCCTGAAGTTGAATCAATATCATAGGAGTTATGATGAAGAAGTTATCCCACTTTTAACCGAAGTGATTCCAGTTTACCCTGTTTGGAGATTTGGCAATTTCTTCTTGATTCTAATAAACCAGAATGAATCACGATGTAAGAAGCTTGATTTGGACTCATAAATCAGTGGATAATCACCCTGAAGTTGAATCAATATCATAGGAGTTATGATGAAGAAGTTATCCCACTTTTAACCGAAGTGATTCCAGTTTACCCTGTTTGGAGATTTGGCAATTTCTTCTTGATTCTAATAAAACCAGAATGAATCACGATGTAAGAAGCTTGATTTGGACTCATAAATCAGTGGATAATCACCCTGAAGTTGAATCAATATCATAGGAGTTATGATGAAGAAGTTATCCCACTTTTAACCGAAGTGATTCCAGTTTACCCTGTTTGGAGATTTGGCAATTTCTTCTTGATTCTAATAAAACCAGAATGAATCACGATGTAAGAAGCTTGATTTGGACTCATAAATCAGTGGATAATCACCCTGAAGTTGAATCAATATCATAGGAGTTATGATGAAGAAGTTATCCCACTTTTAACCGAAGTGATTCCAGTTTACCCTGTTTGGAGATTTGGCAATTTCTTCTTGATTCTAATAAAACCAGAATGAATCACGATGTAAGAAGCTTGATTTGGACTCATAAATCAGTGGATAATCACCCTGAAGTTGAATCAATATCATAGGAGTTATGATGAAGAAGTTATCCCACTTTTAACCGAAGTGATTCCAGTTTACCCTGTTTGGAGATTTGGCAATTTCTTCTTGATTCTAATCAAACCAGAATGAATCACGATGTAAGAAGCTTGATTTGGACTCATAAATCAGTGGATAATCACCCTGAAGTTGAATCAATATCATAGGAGTTATGATGAAGAAGTTATCCCACTTTTAACCGAAGTGATTCCAGTTTACCCTGTTTGGAGATTTGGCAATTTCTTCTTGATTCTAATCAAACCAGAATGAATCACGATGTAAGAAGCTTGATTTGGACTCATAAATCAGTGGATAATCACCCTGAAGTTGAATCAATATCATAGGAGTTATGATGAAGAAGTTATCCCACTTTTAACCGAAGTGATTCCAGTTTACCCTGTTTGGAGATTTGGCAATTTCTTCTTGATTCTAATCAAACCAGAATGAATCACGATGTAAGAAGCTTGATTTGGACTCATAAATCAGTGGATAATCACCCTGAAGTTGAATCAATATCATAGGAGTTATGATGAAGAAGTTATCCCACTTTTAACCGAAGTGATTCCAGTTTACCCTGTTTGGAGATTTGGCAATTTCTTCTTGATTCTAATCAAACCAGAATGAATCACGATGTAAGAAGCTTGATTTGGACTCATAAATCAGTGGATAATCACCCTGAAGTTGAATCAATATCATAGGAGTTATGATGAAGAAGTTATCCCACTTTTAACCGAAGTGATTCCAGTTTACCCTTTTTGGAGATTTGGCAATTTCTTCTTGATACTAATAAAACCAGAATGAATCACGATGTAAGAAGCTTGATTTGGACTCATAAATCAGTGGATAATCACCCTGAAGTTGAATCAATATCATAGGAGTTATGATGAAGAAGTTATCCCACTTTTAACCGAAGTGATTCCAGTTTACCCTTTTTGGAGATTTGGCAATTTCTTCTTGATACTAATAAAACCAGAATGAATCACGATGTAAGAAGCTTGATTTGGACTCATAAATCAGTGGATAATCACCCTGAAGTTGAATCAATATCATAGGAGTTATGATGAAGAAGTTATCCCACTTTTAACCGAAGTGATTCCAGTTTACCCTGTTTGGAGATTTGGCAATTTCTTCTTGATACTAATAAAACCAGAATGAATCACGATGTAAGAAGCTTGATTTGGACTCATAAATCAGTGGATAATCACCCTGAAGTTGAATCAATATCATAGGAGTTATGATGAAGAAGTTATCCCACTTTTAACCGAAGTGATTCCAGTTTACCCTGTTTGGAGATTTGGCAATTTCTTCTTGATACTAATCAAACCAGAATGAATCACGATGTAAGAAGCTTGATTTGGACTCATAAATCAGTGGATAATCACCCTGAAGTTGAATCAATATCATAGGAGTTATGATGAAGAAGTTATCCCACTTTTAACCGAAGTGATTCCAGTTTACCCTGTTTGGAGATTTGGCAATTTCTTCTTGATACTAATAAAACCAGAATGAATCACGATGTAAGAAGCTTGATTTGGACTCATAAATCAGTGGATAATCACCCTGAAGTTGAATCAATATCATAGGAGTTATGATGAAGAAGTTATCCCACTTTTAACCGAAGTGATTCCAGTTTACCCTGTTTGGAGATTTGGCAATTTCTTCTTGATACTAATAAACCAGAATGAATCATCACGATGTAAGAAGCTTGATTTGGACTCATAAATCAGTGGATAATCACCCTGAAGTTGAATCAATATCATAGGAGTTATGATGAAGAAGTTATCCCACTTTTAACCGAAGTGATTCCAGTTTACCCTGTTTGGAGATTTGGCAATTTCTTCTTGATACTAATAAAACCAGAATGAATCACGATGTAAGAAGCTTGATTTGGACTCATAAATCAGTGGATAATCACCCTGAAGTTGAATCAATATCATAGGAGTTATGATGAAGAAGTTATCCAGTTTTAACCGAAGTGATTCCAGTTTACACTGTTTGGAGATTTGGCAATTTCTTCTTGATTCTAATAAAACCATAATGAATCACGATGTAAGAAGATTGATTTGGACTCATAAATCAGTGGATAATCACCCTGAAGTTGAATCAATATCATAGGAGTTATGATGAAGAAGTTATCCCACTTTTAACCGAAGTGATTCCAGTTTACCCTGTTTGGAGATTTGGCAATTTCTTCTTGATACTAATAAAACCAGAATGAATCACGATGTAAGAAGCTTGATTTGGACTCATAAATCAGTGGATAATCACCCTGAAGTTGAATCAATATCATAGGAGTTATGATGAAGAAGTTATCCCACTTTTAACCGAAGTGATTCCAGTTTACCCTGTTTGGAGATTTGGCAATTTCTTCTTGATACTAATAAAACCAGAATGAATCACGATGTAAGAAGCTTGATTTGGACTCATAAATCAGTGGATAATCACCCTGAAGTTGAATCAATATCATAGGAGTTATGATGAAGAAGTTATCCCACTTTTAACCGAAGTGATTCCAGTTTACCCTGTTTGGAGATTTGGCAATTTCTTCTTGATTCTAATCAAACCAGAATGAATCACGATGTAAGAAGCTTGATTTGGACTCATAAATCAGTGGATAATCACCCTGAAGTTGAATCAATATCATAGGAGTTATGATGAAGAAGTTATCCCACTTTTAACCGAAGTGATTCCAGTTTACCCTGTTTGGAGATTTGGCAATTTCTTCTTGATTCTAATCAAACCAGAATGAATCACGATGTAAGAAGCTTGATTTGGACTCATAAATCAGTGGATAATCACCCTGAAGTTGAATCAATATCATAGGAGTTATGATGAAGAAGTTATCCCACTTTTAACCGAAGTGATTCCAGTTTACCCTGTTTGGAGATTTGGCAATTTCTTCTTGATTCTAATCAAACCAGAATGAATCACGATGTAAGAAGCTTGATTTGGACTCATAAATCAGTGGATAATCACCCTGAAGTTGAATCAATATCATAGGAGTTATGATGAAGAAGTTATCCCACTTTTAACCGAAGTGATTCCAGTTTACCCTGTTTGGAGATTTGGCAATTTCTTCTTGATACTAATAAAACCAGAATGAATCACGATGTAAGAAGCTTGATTTGGACTCATAAATCAGTGGATAATCACCCTGAAGTTGAATCAATATCATAGGAGTTATGATGAAGAAGTTATCCCACTTTTAACCGAAGTGATTCCAGTTTACCCTGTTTGGAGATTTGGCAATTTCTTCTTGATTCTAATCAAACCAGAATGAATCACGATGTAAGAAGCTTGATTTGGACTCATAAATCAGTGGATAATCACCCTGAAGTTGAATCAATATCATAGGAGTTATGATGAAGAAGTTATCCCACTTTTAACCGAAGTGATTCCAGTTTACCCTGTTTGGAGATTTGGCAATTTCTTCTTGATTCTAATCAAACCAGAATGAATCACGATGTAAGAAGCTTGATTTGGACTCATAAATCAGTGGATAATCACCCTGAAGTTGAATCAATATCATAGGAGTTATGATGAAGAAGTTATCCCACTTTTAACCGAAGTGATTCCAGTTTACCCTGTTTGGAGATTTGGCAATTTCTTCTTGATTCTAATCAAACCAGAATGAATCACGATGTAAGAAGCTTGATTTGGACTCATAAATCAGTGGATAATCACCCTGAAGTTGAATCAATATCATAGGAGTTATGATGAAGAAGTTATCCCACTTTTAACCGAAGTGATTCCAGTTTACCCTGTTTGGAGATTTGGCAATTTCTTCTTGATTCTAATCAAACCAGAATGAATCACGATGTAAGAAGCTTGATTTGGACTCATAAATCAGTGGATAATCACCCTGAAGTTGAATCAATATCATAGGAGTTATGATGAAGAAGTTATCCCACTTTTAACCGAAGTGATTCCAGTTTACCCTGTTTGGAGATTTGGCAATTTCTTCTTGATTCTAATCAAACCAGAATGAATCACGATGTAAGAAGCTTGATTTGGACTCATAAATCAGTGGATAATCACCCTGAAGTTGAATCAATATCATAGGAGTTATGATGAAGAAGTTATCCCACTTTTAACCGAAGTGATTCCAGTTTACCCTGTTTGGAGATTTGGCAATTTCTTCTTGATACTAATAAACCAGAATGAATCACGATGTAAGAAGCTTGATTTGGACTCATAAATCAGTGGATAATCACCCTGAAGTTGAATCAATATCATAGGAGTTATGATGAAGAAGTTATCCCACTTTTAACCGAAGTGATTCCAGTTTACCCTGTTTGGAGATTTGGCAATTTCTTCTTGATTCTAATAAAACCAGAATGAATCACGATGTAAGAAGCTTGATTTGGACTCATAAATCAGTGGATAATCACCCTGAAGTTGAATCAATATCATAGGAGTTATGATGAAGAAGTTATCCCACTTTTAACCGAAGTGATTCCAGTTTACCCTGTTTGGAGATTTGGCAATTTCTTCTTGATTCTAATCAAACCAGAATGAATCACGATGTAAGAAGCTTGATTTGGACTCATAAATCAGTGGATAATCACCCTGAAGTTGAATCAATATCATAGGAGTTATGATGAAGAAGTTATCCCACTTTTAACCGAAGTGATTCCAGTTTACCCTGTTTGGAGATTTGGCAATTTCTTCTTGATACTAATAAAACCAGAATGAATCACGATGTAAGAAGCTTGATTTGGACTCATAAATCAGTGGATAATCACCCTGAAGTTGAATCAATATCATAGGAGTTATGATGAAGAAGTTATCCCACTTTTAACCGAAGTGATTCCAGTTTACCCTGTTTGGAGATTTGGCAATTTCTTCTTGATACTAATAAAACCAGAATGAATCACGATGTAAGAAGCTTGATTTGGACTCATAAATCAGTGGATAATCACCCTGAAGTTGAATCAATATCATAGGAGTTATGATGAAGAAGTTATCCCACTTTTAACCGAAGTGATTCCAGTTTACCCTGTTTGGAGATTTGGCAATTTCTTCTTGATACTAATAAAACCAGAATGAATCACGATGTAAGAAGCTTGATTTGGACTCATAAATCAGTGGATAATCACCCTGAAGTTGAATCAATATCATAGGAGTTATGATGAAGAAGTTATCCCACTTTTAACCGAAGTGATTCCAGTTTACCCTGTTTGGAGATTTGGCAATTTCTTCTTGATACTAATCAAACCAGAATGAATCACGATGTAAGAAGCTTGATTTGGACTCATAAATCAGTGGATAATCACCCTGAAGTTGAATCAATATCATAGGAGTTATGATGAAGAAGTTATCCCACTTTTAACCGAAGTGATTCCAGTTTACCCTGTTTGGAGATTTGGCAATTTCTTCTTGATACTAATAAAACCAGAATGAATCACGATGTAAGAAGCTTGATTTGGACTCATAAATCAGTGGATAATCACCCTGAAGTTGAATCAATATCATAGGAGTTATGATGAAGAAGTTATCCCACTTTTAACCGAAGTGATTCCAGTTTACCCTGTTTGGAGATTTGCAATTTCTTCTTGATACTAATAAAACCAGAATGAATCACGATGTAAGAAGCTTGATTTGGACTCATAAATCAGTGGATAATCACCCTGAAGTTGAATCAATATCATAGGAGTTATGATGAAAGAATTATCTCACTTTCAAACGAAGTGATACCAATTTACCCTTTTTAGATATTTGGCAATTTCTTCTTGATACTAATAAAACCAGAATGAATCACGATGTAAGAAGCTTGATTTGGACTCATAAATCAGTGGATAATCACCTGAAGTTGAATCAATATCATAGGAGTTATGATGAAGAAGTTATCCCACTTTTAACCGAAGTGATTCCAGTTTACCCTGTTTGGAGATTTGGCAATTTCTTCTTGATACTAATAAAACCAGAATGAATCACGATGTAAGAAGCTTGATTTGGACTCATAAATCAGTGGATAATCACCCTGAAGTTGAATCAATATCATAGGAGTTATGATGAAGAAGTTATCCCACTTTTAACCGAAGTGATTCCAGTTTACCCTGTTTGGAGATTTGGCAATTTCTTCTTGATTCTAATCAAACCAGAATGAATCACGATGTAAGAAGCTTGATTTGGACTCATAAATCAGTGGATAATCACCCTGAAGTTGAATCAATATCATAGGAGTTATGATGAAGAAGTTATCCCACTTTTAACCGAAGTGATTCCAGTTTACCCTGTTTGGAGATTTGGCAATTTCTTCTTGATTCTAATAAAACCAGAATGAATCACGATGTAAGAAGCTTGATTTGGACTCATAAATCAGTGGATAATCACCCTGAAGTTGAATCAATATCATAGGAGTTATGATGAAGAAGTTATCCCACTTTTAACCGAAGTGATTCCAGTTTACCCTGTTTGGAGATTTGGCAATTTCTTCTTGATACTAATAAAACCAGAATGAATCACGATGTAAGAAGCTTGATTTGGACTCATAAATCAGTGGATAATCACCCTGAAGTTGAATCAATATCATAGGAGTTATGATGAAGAAGTTATCCCACTTTTAACCGAAGTGATTCCAGTTTACCCTGTTTGGAGATTTGGCAATTTCTTCTTGATACTAATAAAACCAGAATGAATCACGATGTAAGAAGCTTGATTTGGACTCATAAATCAGTGGATAATCACCCTGAAGTTGAATCAATATCATAGGAGTTATGATGAAGAAGTTATCCCACTTTTAACCGAAGTGATTCCAGTTTACCCTGTTTGGAGATTTGGCAATTTCTTCTTGATACTAATAAAACCAGAATGAATCACGATGTAAGAAGCTTGATTTGGACTCATAAATCAGTGGATAATCACCCTGAAGTTGAATCAATATCATAGGAGTTATGATGAAGAAGTTATCCCACTTTTAACCGAAGTGATTCCAGTTTACCCTGTTTGGAGATTTGGCAATTTCTTCTTGATACTAATAAAACCAGAATGAATCACGATGTAAGAAGCTTGATTTGGACTCATAAATCAGTGGATAATCACCCTGAAGTTGAATCAATATCATAGGAGTTATGATGAAGAAGTTATCCCACTTTTAACCGAAGTGATTCCAGTTTACCCTGTTTGGAGATTTGGCAATTTCTTCTTGATACTAATAAACCAGAATGAATCACGATGTAAGAAGCTTGATTTGGACTCATAAATCAGTGGATAATCACCCTGAAGTTGAATCAATATCATAGGAGTTATGATGAAGAAGTTATCCCACTTTTAACCGAAGTGATTCCAGTTTACCCTGTTTGGAGATTTGGCAATTTCTTCTTGATACTAATAAAACCAGAATGAATCACGATGTAAGAAGCTTGATTTGGACTCATAAATCAGTGGATAATCACCCTGAAGTTGAATCAATATCATAGGAGTTATGATGAAGAAGTTATCCCACTTTTAACCGAAGTGATTCCAGTTTACCCTGTTTGGAGATTTGGCAATTTCTTCTTGATACTAATAAAACCAGAATGAATCACGATGTAAGAAGCTTGATTTGGACTCATAAATCAGTGGATAATCACCCTGAAGTTGAATCAATATCATAGGAGTTATGATGAAGAAGTTATCCCACTTTTAACCGAAGTGATTCCAGTTTACCCTGTTTGGAGATTTGGCAATTTCTTCTTGATTCTAATAAAACCAGAATGAATCACGATGTAAGAAGCTTGATTTGGACTCATAAATCAGTGGATAATCACCCTGAAGTTGAATCAATATCATAGGAGTTATGATGAAGAAGTTATCCCACTTTTAACCGAAGTGATTCCAGTTTACCCTGTTTGGAGATTTGGCAATTTCTTCTTGATTCTAATCAAACCAGAATGAATCACGATGTAAGAAGCTTGATTTGGACTCATAAATCAGTGGATAATCACCCTGAAGTTGAATCAATATCATAGGAGTTATGATGAAGAAGTTATCCCACTTTTAACCGAAGTGATTCCAGTTTACCCTGTTTGGAGATTTGCAATTTCTTGTTGATTCTAATCAAACCAGAATGAATCACGATGTAAGAAGCTTGATTTGGACTCATAAATCAGTGGATAATCACCCTGAAGTTGAATCAATATCATAGGAGTTATGATGAAGAAGTTATCCCACTTTTAACCGAAGTGATTCCAGTTTACCCTGTTTGGAGATTTGGCAATTTCTTCTTGATACTAATAAAACCAGAATGAATCACGATGTAAGAAGCTTGATTTGGACTCATAAATCAGTGGATAATCACCCTGAAGTTGAATCAATATCATAGGAGTTATGATGAAGAAGTTATCCCACTTTTAACCGAAGTGATTCCAGTTTACCCTGTTTGGAGATTTGGCAATTTCTTCTTGATTCTAATAAAACCAGAATGAATCACGATGTAAGAAGCTTGATTTGGACTCATAAATCAGTGGATAATCACCCTGAAGTTGAATCAATATCATAGGAGTTATGATGAAGAAGTTATCCCACTTTTAACCGAAGTGATTCCAGTTTACCCTGTTTGGAGATTTGGCAATTTCTTCTTGATTCTAATAAAACCAGAATGAATCACGATGTAAGAAGCTTGATTTGGACTCATAAATCAGTGGATAATCACCCTGAAGTTGAATCAATATCATAGGAGTTATGATGAAGAAGTTATCCCACTTTTAACCGAAGTGATTCCAGTTTACCCTGTTTGGAGATTTGGCAATTTCTTCTTGATACTAATCAAACCAGAATGAATCACGATGTAAGAAGCTTGATTTGGACTCATAAATCAGTGGATAATCACCCTGAAGTTGAATCAATATCATAGGAGTTATGATGAAGAAGTTATCCCACTTTTAACCGAAGTGATTCCAGTTTACCCTGTTTGGAGATTTGGCAATTTCTTCTTGATTCTAATCAAACCAGAATGAATCACGATGTAAGAAGCTTGATTTGGACTCATAAATCAGTGGATAATCACCCTGAAGTTGAATCAATATCATAGGAGTTATGATGAAGAAGTTATCCCACTTTTAACCGAAGTGATTCCAGTTTACCCTGTTTGGAGATTTGGCAATTTCTTCTTGATACTAATAAAACCAGAATGAATCACGATGTAAGAAGCTTGATTTGGACTCATAAATCAGTGGATAATCACCCTGAAGTTGAATCAATATCATAGGAGTTATGATGAAGAAGTTATCCCACTTTTAACCGAAGTGATTCCAGTTTACCCTGTTTGGAGATTTGGCAATTTCTTCTTGATTCTAATCAAAACCAGAATGAATCACGATGTAAGAAGCTTGATTTGGACTCATAAATCAGTGGATAATCACCCTGAAGTTGAATCAATATCATAGGAGTTATGATGAAGAAGTTATCCCACTTTTAACCGAAGTGATTCCAGTTTACCCTGTTTGGAGATTTGGCAATTTCTTCTTGATTCTAATAAAACCAGAATGAATCACGATGTAAGAAGCTTGATTTGGACTCATAAATCAGTGGATAATCACCCTGAAGTTGAATCAATATCATAGGAGTTATGATGAAGAAGTTATCCCACTTTTAACCGAAGTGATTCCAGTTTACCCTGTTTGGAGATTTGGCAATTTCTTCTTGATACTAATCAAACCAGAATGAATCACGATGTAAGAAGCTTGATTTGGACTCATAAATCAGTGGATAATCACCCTGAAGTTGAATCAATATCATAGGAGTTATGATGAAGAAGTTATCCCACTTTTAACCGAAGTGATTCCAGTTTACCCTGTTTGGAGATTTGGCAATTTCTTCTTGATTCTAATCAAACCAGAATGAATCACGATGTAAGAAGCTTGATTTGGACTCATAAATCAGTGGATAATCACCCTGAAGTTGAATCAATATCATAGGAGTTATGATGAAGAAGTTATCCCACTTTTAACCGAAGTGATTCCAGTTTACCCTGTTTGGAGATTTGGCAATTTCTTCTTGATTCTAATAAACCAGAATGAATCACGATGTAAGAAGCTTGATTTGGACTCATAAATCAGTGGATAATCACCCTGAAGTTGAATCAATATCATAGGAGTTATGATGAAGAAGTTATCCCACTTTTAACCGAAGTGATTCCAGTTTACCCTGTTTGGAGATTTGGCAATTTCTTCTTGATACTAATAAAACCAGAATGAATCACGATGTAAGAAGCTTGATTTGGACTCATAAATCAGTGGATAATCACCCTGAAGTTGAATCAATATCATAGGAGTTATGATGAAGAAGTTATCCCACTTTTAACCGAAGTGATTCCAGTTTACCCTGTTTGGAGATTTGGCAATTTCTTCTTGATTCTAATAAAACCAGAATGAATCACGATGTAAGAAGCTTGATTTGGACTCATAAATCAGTGGATAATCACCCTGAAGTTGAATCAATATCATAGGAGTTATGATGAAGAAGTTATCCCACTTTTAACCGAAGTGATTCCAGTTTACCCTGTTTGGAGATTTGGCAATTTCTTCTTGATACTAATAAAACCAGAATGAATCACGATGTAAGAAGCTTGATTTGGACTCATAAATCAGTGGATAATCACCCTGAAGTTGAATCAATATCATAGGAGTTATGATGAAGAAGTTATCCCACTTTTAACCGAAGTGATTCCAGTTTACCCTGTTTGGAGATTTGGCAATTTCTTCTTGATACTAATAAAACCAGAATGAATCACGATGTAAGAAGCTTGATTTGGACTCATAAATCAGTGGATAATCACCCTGAAGTTGAATCAATATCATAGGAGTTATGATGAAGAAGTTATCCCACTTTTAACCGAAGTGATTCCAGTTTACCCTTTTTGGAGATTTGGCAATTTCTTCTTGATACTAATAAAACCAGAATGAATCACGATGTAAGAAGCTTGATTTGGACTCATAAATCAGTGGATAATCACCCTGAAGTTGAATCAATATCATAGGAGTTATGATGAAGAAGTTATCCCACTTTTAACCGAAGTGATTCCAGTTTACCCTGTTTGGAGATTTGGCAATTTCTTCTTGATACTAATAAAACCAGAATGAATCACGATGTAAGAAGCTTGATTTGGACTCATAAATCAGTGGATAATCACCCTGAAGTTGAATCAATATCATAGGAGTTATGATGAAGAAGTTATCCCACTTTTAACCGAAGTGATTCCAGTTTACCCTGTTTGGAGATTTGGCAATTTCTTCTTGATACTAATAAAACCAGAATGAATCACGATGTAAGAAGCTTGATTTGGACTCATAAATCAGTGGATAATCACCCTGAAGTTGAATCAATATCATAGGAGTTATGATGAAGAAGTTATCCCACTTTTAACCGAAGTGATTCCAGTTTACCCTTTTTGGAGATTTGGCAATTTCTTCTTGATACTAATAAAACCAGAATGAATCACGATGTAAGAAGCTTGATTTGGACTCATAAATCAGTGGATAATCACCCTGAAGTTGAATCAATATCATAGGAGTTATGATGAAGAAGTTATCCCACTTTTAACCGAAGTGATTCCAGTTTACCCTGTTTGGAGATTTGGCAATTTCTTCTCGATTCTAATAAAACCAGAATGAATCACGATGTAAGAAGCTTGATTTGGACTCATAAATCAGTGGATAATCACCCTGAAGTTGAATCAATATCATAGGAGTTATGATGAAGAAGTTATCCCACTTTTAACCGAAGTGATTCCAGTTTACCCTGTTTGGAGATTTGGCAATTTCTTCTTGATACTAATAAAACCAGAATGAATCACGATGTAAGAAGCTTGATTTGGACTCATAAATCAGTGGATAATCACCCTGAAGTTGAATCAATATCATAGGAGTTATGATGAAGAAGTTATCCCACTTTTAACCGAAGTGATTCCAGTTTACCCTGTTTGGAGATTTGGCAATTTCTTCTTGATACTAATCAAACCAGAATGAATCACGATGTAAGAAGCTTGATTTGGACTCATAAATCAGTGGATAATCACCCTGAAGTTGAATCAATATCATAGGAGTTATGATGAAGAAGTTATCCCACTTTTAACCGAAGTGATTCCAGTTTACCCTGTTTGGAGATTTGGCAATTTCTTCTTGATACTAATAAAACCAGAATGAATCACGATGTAAGAAGCTTGATTTGGACTCATAAATCAGTGGATAATCACCCTGAAGTTGAATCAATATCATAGGAGTTATGATGAAGAAGTTATCCCACTTTTAACCGAAGTGATTCCAGTTTACCCTGTTTGGAGATTTGGCAATTTCTTCTTGATACTAATAAAACCAGAATGAATCACGATGTAAGAAGCTTGATTTGGACTCATAAATCAGTGGATAATCACCCTGAAGTTGAATCAATATCATAGGAGTTATGATGAAGAAGTTATCCCACTTTTAACCGAAGTGATTCCAGTTTACCCTGTTTGGAGATTTGGCAATTTCTTCTTGATACTAATAAAACCAGAATGAATCACGATGTAAGAAGCTTGATTTGGACTCATAAATCAGTGGATAATCACCCTGAAGTTGAATCAATATCATAGGAGTTATGATGAAGAAGTTATCCCACTTTTAACCGAAGTGATTCCAGTTTACCCTTTTTGGAGATTTGGCAATTTCTTCTTGATACTAATAAACCAGAATGAATCACGATGTAAGAAGCTTGATTTGGACTCATAAATCAGTGGATAATCACCCTGAAGTTGAATCAATATCATAGGAGTTATGATGAAGAAGTTATCCCACTTTTAACCGAAGTGATTCCAGTTTACCCTGTTTGGAGATTTGGCAATTTCTTCTTGATACTAATAAAACCAGAATGAATCACGATGTAAGAAGCTTGATTTGGACTCATAAATCAGTGGATAATCACCCTGAAGTTGAATCAATATCATAGGAGTTATGATGAAGAAGTTATCCCACTTTTAACCGAAGTGATTCCAGTTTACCCTGTTTGGAGATTTGGCAATTTCTTCTTGATACTAATAAAACCAGAATGAATCACGATGTAAGAAGCTTGATTTGGACTCATAAATCAGTGGATAATCACCCTGAAGTTGAATCAATATCATAGGAGTTATGATGAAGAAGTTATCCCACTTTTAACCGAAGTGATTCCAGTTTACCCTGTTTGGAGATTTGGCAATTTCTTCTTGATTCTAATAAAACCAGAATGAATCACGATGTAAGAAGCTTGATTTGGACTCATAAATCAGTGGATAATCACCCTGAAGTTGAATCAATATCATAGGAGTTATGATGAAGAAGTTATCCCACTTTTAACCGAAGTGATTCCAGTTTACCCTGTTTGGAGATTTGGCAATTTCTTCTTGATTCTAATAAAACCAGAATGAATCACGATGTAAGAAGCTTGATTTGGACTCATAAATCAGTGGATAATCACCCTGAAGTTGAATCAATATCATAGGAGTTATGATGAAGAAGTTATCCCACTTTTAACCGAAGTGATTCCAGTTTACCCTGTTTGGAGATTTGGCAATTTCTTCTTGATTCTAATCAAACCAGAATGAATCACGATGTAAGAAGCTTGATTTGGACTCATAAATCAGTGGATAATCACCCTGAAGTTGAATCAATATCATAGGAGTTATGATGAAGAAGTTATCCCACTTTTAACCGAAGTGATTCCAGTTTACCCTGTTTGGAGATTTGCAATTTCTTCTTGATTCTAATCAAACCAGAATGAATCACGATGTAAGAAGCTTGATTTGGACTCATAAATCAGTGGATAATCACCCTGAAGTTGAATCAATATCATAGGAGTTATGATGAAGAAGTTATCCCACTTTTAACCGAAGTGATTCCAGTTTACCCTGTTTGGAGATTTGGCAATTTCTTCTTGATTCTAATAAACCAGAATGAATCACGATGTAAGAAGCTTGATTTGGACTCATAAATCAGTGGATAATCACCCTGAAGTTGAATCAATATCATAGGAGTTATGATGAAGAAGTTATCCCACTTTTAACCGAAGTGATTCCAGTTTACCCTGTTTGGAGATTTGACAATTTCTTCTTGATTCTAATAAAACCAGAATGAATCACGATGTAAGAAGCTTGATTTGGACTCATAAATCAGTGGATAATCACCCTGAAGTTGAATCAATATCATAGGAGTTATGATGAAGAAGTTATCCCACTTTTAACCGAAGTGATTCCAGTTTACCCTGTTTGGAGATTTGGCAATTTCTTCTTGATTCTAATAAAACCAGAATGAATCACGATGTAAGAAGCTTGATTTGGACTCATAAATCAGTGGATAATCACCCTGAAGTTGAATCAATATCATAGGAGTTATGATGAAGAAGTTATCCCACTTTTAACCGAAGTGATTCCAGTTTACCCTGTTTGGAGATTTGGCAATTTCTTCTTGATTCTAATCAAACCAGAATGAATCACGATGTAAGAAGCTTGATTTGGACTCATAAATCAGTGGATAATCACCCTGAAGTTGAATCAATATCATAGGAGTTATGATGAAGAAGTTATCCCACTTTTAACCGAAGTGATTCCAGTTTACCCTGTTTGGAGATTTGGCAATTTCTTCTTGATTCTAATCAAACCAGAATGAATCACGATGTAAGAAGCTTGATTTGGACTCATAAATCAGTGGATAATCACCCTGAAGTTGAATCAATATCATAGGAGTTATGATGAAGAAGTTATCCCACTTTTAACCGAAGTGATTCCAGTTTACCCTGTTTGGAGATTTGGCAATTTCTTCTTGATTCTAATAAAACCAGAATGAATCACGATGTAAGAAGCTTGATTTGGACTCATAAATCAGTGGATAATCACCCTGAAGTTGAATCAATATCATAGGAGTTATGATGAAGAAGTTATCCCACTTTTAACCGAAGTGATTCCAGTTTACCCTGTTTGGAGATTTGGCAATTTCTTCTTGATACTAATAAACCAGAATGAATCACGATGTAAGAAGCTTGATTTGGACTCATAAATCAGTGGATAATCACCCTGAAGTTGAATCAATATCATAGGAGTTATGATGAAGAAGTTATCCCACTTTTAACCGAAGTGATTCCAGTTTACCCTGTTTGGAGATTTGGCAATTTCTTCTTGATCTAATCAAACCAGAATGAATCACGATGTAAGAAGCTTGATTTGGACTCATAAATCAGTGGATAATCACCCTGAAGTTGAATCAATATCATAGGAGTTATGATGAAGAAGTTATCCCACTTTTAACCGAAGTGATTCCAGTTTACCCTTTTTGGAGATTTGGCAATTTCTTCTTGATACTAATAAAACCAGAATGAATCACGATGTAAGAAGCTTGATTTGGACTCATAAATCAGTGGATAATCACCCTGAAGTTGAATCAATATCATAGGAGTTATGATGAAGAAGTTATCCCACTTTTAACCGAAGTGATTCCAGTTTACCCTGTTTGGAGATTTGGCAATTTCTTCTTGATACTAATAAAACCAGAATGAATCACGATGTAAGAAGCTTGATTTGGACTCATAAATCAGTGGATAATCACCCTGAAGTTGAATCAATATCATAGGAGTTATGATGAAGAAGTTATCCCACTTTTAACCGAAGTGATTCCAGTTTACCCTGTTTGGAGATTTTTAATTTATTCTTGATTCTAATCAAACCACATAACGAATCACGATGT
>CAJHQP010008836.1:0-25026 GCA_905132765.1 Moricandia arvensis
TTACTTTTTTGAATCAGATTATTCTGTGAATATGAATCAGATTACATATACAATATTTTTGGATTATTTTTTATAGATGTTCTTTAATATATAAAAAATATATAATATTTCTTAATAATGACAATTAAATTTATGTGATTTATTAAGGGTACTGATGTGGTCAACCGTCCTGTAAAGCAATTAATTGTGAACGCGCACTAAATTTTCAAATAATTATTATAGACATATTGACAAAAATAAATATATTAAAGTGTTATTATATACACAAACATAATATAATTATATGTCTGCAGTGGTTCACAACATAATGTAATTAGCTGTTATGTCACCATAATATTAAAAACTCATTGTTATTAAATTAATTATATTCAACGGCACTCATATTATTGCGAAAACAAGTAAGACTACATAAAATACAATGGACTAGTTGAATAATATATTAACTGTTGAATAGCTCCAATGGTGCTGTTGAAAAGAAAAGAAAAAAGAAAAATAAGTGCATTTCAATTGGTTGAATGTTTAAAAAATGGGTCTACACTGATCAAATGACCCTCTTCTAACAAACTAAACATATTATGTGTTTCAAAATAGGCTATCAGACTTATTATCCGGGATTCAGATCTGATTATCCGAGATCCGAATATACTTTGAAAATATGATATTCCGTTAGTACCCGGATCCGAATAATAAAATCTCAGATCCATTCAATCGAATCTGAATCCAAATATCTTAATTTTTATGTCTAATTATCTGAATCTATGTTTTAAAATATATTAAATTTTATTGATATTATATTTGATAAATTAGTATTTATACATAAAATAAATTTTATGATATTATATTTTAATTTTACCAACATTACATGTCATATAAAATATATATTCATAAATTTTGTACAAAAAAAAATAATTTATGTATTAATTTTAGATTTTTTATTTTTAAATTATTCTTATTTTTAAAAATTATTTTTACAGATCCGGATCTTGATCTTGAATCCGGATATCCGCAGGTATCACAATATCTAGACAAGTATCCGAAGCCCGGATACCTAGAAGACATGAATCCAATCCTAATACTAAAAATCATGGATCCGATAAATCCAGATCCGGATATTTCTAAAATTTCCCGGATATCGGAATCCGTCTCACCTCTATTTCAACGAAATAAATGGCTGGAGTGGTTTTGGTTTTCTATATTTTTATTCATCTCAATTTTTTTGTAAGAAAATATACGAAAAATGTATCATTTTCTATTTACTTGGTTTATTTGATTTGGAAAAAAAATTCTATACTATTTAACAGTACTTCAACAATAAATCTTATTTATACAAATAATATAACAAATAATAATTTTGTCGGAAATAGATCAACTTTTAAATTTATAATTACAATATGTAAAAGATTTAAGTTTTTTAGTTTAGATGATAATTAATGTTGATATGTATTTATAAGAACCACAAGAGGTTTGAAAATAAAAAATAATATGATTAGGTGTTGATTTTTTTTTAAAGAGAGCCATTGTAGAATATGAATGTTTGAATGAATTTTTAATGATTATATGGAAGAAAGAGAAGGTGATGTAGAAGATAAAAGGTACAAAAAGAGGGTGTTGAATAATGGTAACCCATAGCTAAGAGGTATAAAGTCTTCACTATTCACCCTAGATTCAGTTATTTTCGTAATATGTAAGCATAAAATCTAAATCCACCTAATGGAGGATTTGATTTTAGTATTCCTTTAAATGAATAAAATATTCAGTAGGTAAAAGTAAACTAATGGTTTAGTCTTTTGGACAGCTGACATGCATATCCTAGAACTTATACAATTATATATTCTCTCAAGGAAATGACTTAGTCTCCACTAACATCTACAAAACGACAGCTTTTACGGTTGTATACCGGTTGTTTGCATTTTACAACAGTCATAGAAAATAATTATAAATCTTGTCTAAGCCGCTATAAATCTCTAAATTCAAAGCTAGTTCTAGTTAGCTGGTTGCGGAAGGGTGAAAAAGAAGATTTTTTTAAAAAAAGATATATTAATATAAAAAATATTCATTACAAATTTAAATTGAAATAATAGAAATAACCAAAAATATATATTATAGTTTATATTATATTATAAACTTTAAAAAATATATTTATATATTTTTTGTTAAAAATCAATAGTATAATTTATAAATATATTTTTTATATTTATTATAATAATATGATTTATATTTTTATAATTATATAAAATGTAAATATTTTTAATTTATTATTTAACCACTGTTGCAGCTGATAGTTAATCAGTCAGAAATATCTCACAAACGCAACAATTTTTAACTGATATACCAGTCGTCCAAACGCAACTTTTTTGGTTGGTAGCCAGTTGTTGGCGTTTTGCAACAATCATAGAAAACGCTATAAATCGCTTCAAACCGCTATAAACCTCTAAAATTCATATAGTTGATTCTAGCTAGTGTTTGCGGGCGGTTGAAGGAGGGTAAAAAAATATTTATTTTTCAAAGACTATATAAATAAAAATATATTAAATTAAAATTTTTAGTTGAAATATAGAAATACCAAAAAATATATTAATATTTTAATTCTATTATAAAAACTTTGAATAAAAATATTTCTATATTTTTTTTAAAAAATTAATAGTATAATTTTATAATATAATTATTATAATTATTATAATAATATGATTTTTAATATTTTTTATAATTATATAAAATCTAAATATTATTAATTTATTATTTAATCACTGTTGCATTTGGTAGTTAACGCAGTCATAAGTATCTCGTAAATGCAACAATTTTAACCACTCTACTAGTCGTTCAACATCTTTTAATAACGCATAAAACCGCAACCACCTCGCATCTGCAAACGTCCGCAAATGAAGTAAGTAATTGCAGCACACTGATTCCGAGAACCAGAGAGACTGACCAAGCTCCGCCCTTTGAACACCACTCCTCCGACAATCACACCACCTCACAAAAACACTTTCAGAACGGCGATATAGGTAGAGCTTCACACTGGCTTCACACGCTGGTATCTTCGAGGGCCGTTGCAAGGAACTGAGAACAATGGAAAGACACATATAGTACATCCCAAACTCCATTCCTAAGAGC
The DNA here is from genome assembly GCA_905132765.1 of Moricandia arvensis. Taxonomy (NCBI): domain Eukaryota; kingdom Viridiplantae; phylum Streptophyta; class Magnoliopsida; order Brassicales; family Brassicaceae; genus Moricandia; species Moricandia arvensis. The sequence continues at coordinate 3,115 of CAJHQP010008836.1, forward strand.
CGGCCTGCACCACAACAGACGCTCCGCTTCCTCGCCGCTTTTTCAAACCCCCGTGAAGTCTCCATCTGACCGCAAGTATCATCCAAGAAGAGCAAGTAAGTACATATACTCGCGAGCATATCTAGTCAGAAGCAGATCTCATGAAGCAGAGGCAAAAGGAAAAGGAGGATAAAGAGAAGAGGCCGCCGAACCCGACAGGGCACCGAGCTGAAAATGGAAAATGACGATGCGAAAGAAGGATTTAGAGAGAGGAGGAAGGAAGAGAGAGAGTAGATATCAACCAAACTAAATTAATTTCCAAAGTTTTGTTGAATTACCATAATTGATTATATGATTACGCTATTATTTATTTTATTTTAGAAGATTTGAATTAAATATTCCAACTTTTAAATTATCTATAGAAGAGCTTTTTCATGGGTGAGTTCTCACATGGTATTTAAACCTAGAATATATATATATATATATATATATATACTGAAAAATAAGAGAAAAATGAAAGATCTCATTATAACACTTAGGAAATTTTCATAGAAAGTAATTAAAGCATGTTTCATTTTAAGTGGTTTGATTTCTCTTTCCTGCTAAATTCAGTTATATAATTAAAGTATCTTAATATATTATATTATATTAATTGGTTAGAAATTTATTTTGTATTAAAGATGATATTATGTTTTTTTTCAAGTATGTTCTTATGGTTTTTGAACTGATTTTATGTTGTTCTTTTGTCTATTATGTCGTGTGAACTGTGTACATCGGTTTGCGTTGCGTTCTTTCAATATCTCGTGTAATCGTATTGTCTCTAAGAACAAGCTTGAGTAGCTCCCTCCTCGAGTGTTTCCATCTCAAAATTAGTTTCACATTTTGCAATAGTGTGATGCATCGTGATTATATATATGACTCTCTGATTTATAAAGAGTTAGTAATGTATATAAATGAATAATGTCTTTTTTAGTGCGAATATATTGGAAATGCAAGTCACCTCTGATAGCTAAAAGTCTTAGTCCACGGTCTATTATTATACAGTTTCTTAAACTGCATCGATTCTGCGCCTAATGCTTGTATCGTGCACAGTTCTCACAGACGCATAGAGACAGGTTATCTCAGTGCTATGTATAGCGATTTATTGTGTGGAATGCTGAAACTATAGTCAATCTATTCTATTTAAAAATCATGTACTTTCTCATCAGATCTGATCGGTGGCATCAGTGTCATCGCGGTAACTACTCCAGACCTCCATGGAACATTAATTCGAAGTTGATACCACACAAAATACCCACATAGAACATAGGTGAAAGATACATTGCACGTAATAACATTTTTTAAGGATTTCTAATTGGTAATAACTCAATGAACCAACTCCATTAGGTTTATTTTGTATTTATTATGCTCATTAGAGAGTCCCGAAAATAACTAAATTAGAAACGCTGTGAAAACCATCAAACATTATACTAGAAATGATTTATAGATAAAATGTGAAATTGTGTCAACTTTATATTAAAATTATACTCCAACAATATCTTTATAAAGTTATTGTTCTAATATTACACATCAGCCTATGTTACCTTTTATATTAAATATGTGAGAGAAAAAATGAACATAACATGTAGGAGAAACAAATACATTTAAAACTAAAATTCAAAATCGGTCCTGGATATGGTTTATTATAATACAAAGAGAGAAATCTACGCCGATCAGGATAATGAGTTGATGCTCCGATATGTGAATAGTGCAGATTTGCGTGATCGGCCAAATTATGTAATCATTCTAAATTGAGAATACCTATGAATAGCGTTTAAAGAGTTTTGTGTACGCTCGCACACAAATATTTTTTAAAAGAGTAAATGATTAAATGATATGTTTACTTAAATGGTGTATGTAATCATATATGGTATGTATACTTATTAGTTTATACTAATCTAAGCAGTATGGTTTTGAGTTATAGGAAGGAGTGTCTTGGAAGGTGTATGATGGCTTAAAATTAAATAGCAAACAATTGAAATTCAAAGTTTTAAAATAACAATATTCATTTCAATATATTTATTTGAGACTATTTTGTGACAAAAAGCATTGATAAGACTATTGAGAGGATTTGCCGCTATATCATATGCTTAATCGCATAGCATTTTCATTCAGGGCGATGTATATCGTATTACTAAATAATTAATAGTAATAAAAAAATGATCGGCAACTATATTTTTTATTAGCCTATGTATTATGCAATGGCACGACATGTAGAAGCCGCATCGAGTACGAGAAATCATACTATAAAAAGAGTCACTCGTCGCTCACGAATAACAGCACAAGCAAATAGACCAGCAACTCAAGACTCTAAGTCATTTAAGGTAAGCTCTTTTGGGATTTGTTTCTTATCCAAATCTTTTTATTTATTTCGAAAACTACTAGCTTCTGTTCTTTTTTCATATCAAGATAACAACGAAATCAATGTCTGAGAATGGCCACTAGTAATCTTAAGTGAATACGGCAGGTGAGTTTCCAGCAGGCAAATGGAAGATAGCAAGCTATTACGCTATTATGATGATTGACGACGTCGTACGAGAGTATTTGGTTGATGACTGGGAACGCAGATTTCCCGTGATACCCATAGAAACTACTGGATCATCAGAGTACAAAACGGGGTTTGGGTCCGTATCCGGGATCCGGGTTCAGACCCACAAAGAAAATGAAAGTCAACTCAACATCTCTCCATCTATCATCTTCTTCTTCTGGTTCGCTCACAGCAGCACAAGTGAAATCTCGTTCGGTCTCAAGACCCCAAGATGAACGTGGTGGAGACATCGTTAACTTCTCCACCAAACAAAACATGGATAATGTTGGGTCAAAAGAAAAGAAGTGATAGTAATAATGGAGGAAAAAGAGAGCCACAACTATTGAAAGAACATGATTTTGGCTGAACGTAAACGACGACAAAAGCTTTAATGAACGTTTGAATTGCTCTCTCTGCTCTCTCATTCCTGGCCTCAAAAAGGTCAGAATCTATTCAACTTTCTTCTACCTCTTTAATGAAAAAGTATGGTGAAATGTTTCTTTAAGGAAGTAGATATGAATAGTGGGGTACCATATAAAATAAAAGTAAAATGTCTCCTTCTGTATTCCTCAATTATTTGCTTTACATTTACATTTTAATATTATTTTGATAAATTATTAATTTAAGAAAAAATTGATTTATTAATTGCAAACCTATCTCTAAACTTTAAAAACAAAGAATAATATTTTATTTATGTTTGGATCGCATTTTATAATTATATATAAAAGTGAAAATTTTTTATTTTAAAGAAAAATTACATTTTAGTGACAATTATTGTATTTTTATTTGAGAAATTTCCAATGATGACTTAATTTTTTTTAATCATAAACATAGCCCTAAGGGTTTAAATGACCCAAAATGTTTCATTACACTAAATAGACACTTATACCTCTAAATTTAACTAATTTAAACTTATAACTTAGATTTGAGGGTGAAGTTTTAAGGGGTGAGGTTTAAGATTATAAAAATAAGAAATAAAATTCTTAAAATTTAAATAGTTTAAGAAATAATTTTTACAATTTTAAAAATAAAGTTTTGAAAAAATCAAAACTAAAATTTTGTTAAAGATTATAGAAAGTGAATTCAAAACGTATAATTTGAAAAATATTAAAGATAATTTTATTTTTATTATTTAAATAATTATTTTTTATTTATATATCTATAAAGTAAGCGTATATACTGATCTTTGTTTTTTTCTTTTTTTTGTTAGTTTTTTTGTGAAAAACTTACTTTAGGATTAGGAGAATTACCATTTTTATTTTCTTTAAAATTTTCGCTTGAAGCAATTAATATTTATTGTTTTGGATCGGTCATGCTGGTACACTTTCCATTCGTAAAATCTGGAAGGTGCACGATGTCCCTTAAGCCATGATACTAACCAAGTATGTGTATGTGAATAGGCGGACAAGGCAAGTGTTCTGAAGACGCGATCAAACATTTGAAACAACTCAAGACCGTGTAAAGAAGTTGGAGGAAGAGCGAGTGGGAACCAAGAAAATGGATCATCAGTTATATTAGTAAAGAGATCTCAAGTGTATGTGACGATGATTCTTCATCTTATTCTTCTACTTGCTCTGCCGCTTCTCCTAGGTCTTCTTCTTAGACGAAGTGGTCGATCTTGGAGCAGACCATGCCTATGATCGAAGGCACGAGTTTCAGACAGAGATTTGGCTGATTACGATTAATTGTGAGAAGAACAAAGGGTGTTTGATTAAGAATCTTGAGTTCATTGGAGAAGTTTCATCTTGAAGTGGTCAATAGTTTTTACTTTGCCTTTTGGAAATAAAAGCCCTCGTCATCACTATCTCGCTAAGGTAATATCTTATATCATTTAGGGTTTAGCTTCATATATATATTTTAATGTAATCAGATATATATGTAATCTGGTTTATTTTTTCTCCTAATATTTTGCAGATGGACAGCAATTTTCTCGACCTGTTGAAGAATGTGGTAAAAGAACATCAAGACTTGCGTTAGCAGAATAGTATTATCACAAGACTATCCAATGAGGGTGTGTCAAACAATTATTCAACTGTTGATTCATGTGTATTGAGGGTGTTGATAAACAATGAAAATGATCTGGATTACTTTGTGTTGAACTTATAACTGGTGAATCAATAACCAAAAGTCGAGATCAACTTTAATTTCCTATTCCATTTCAATTGTTTTAGATTATTATCTTGTTAAACTTAATGTTTTTAGAAAAAATTTGTATTATAATTTTTCATTTTCATTCTCTGTGAACAGAGATTTGGTCATTTAATTTGGATACATAAGTTTTTAATAATTTTTTTTATATTTCTTCATTTCTAAAATACTTTAGAATTTTCTATACAAATAATTTTCGTTTTATTATTTTTAAAACATAAAAAAATAATGTATGTTTCAAATTTATTTCTTTTTATTTTGATTTAGAAATACATTTTTAATTGATTATTTTTTCACAAATGCAAATATTAAAAGATATAAAATAGAATTGGGAAGAGAGGATTGATTTTATAAAAAAGTATTGTAAAAGTAAAAGTCGAATATATGTTGAATTAATAGGTGGAAAAATAAAAGATGATGTAAAATGTTAAAAAGTGTAAAATACTGTGTTGAATAAGATACACCATTGTAGATAGATGGGAGTCTGGCCAGTGACTAAAACGTGTGATTTGATCTCACATTTTCAGTCAGAATAGTGGTATTTAATTAGTAGTTGGATAATAAAAGCAGAGGATGCATGAGATGTGGATATGTTGGTGTAACGGCTGGATTAGTTGTGTGTTCTAATGATGGCTGTATCATTGGTTTTAAATTTGTTTCCATAATCAATTGTTTGATTAAATAGTGAAGATCGATAGTTTTTTTCTTTAAATGGTTTTGGGAACAAGGAATCTCAGCTTGATTATAATCTTGGGATAATTGCCAAAAATAAAAATTAAAATTGTAAATTTGACTTTTTTGATGCAAAATGATATATCCACATCACAAACCAAAGTGTGCAAATTTAATTTTAAATATGTAGTTAATTAGCAACATCGGAATGTTATAGACTAAAGGAGTGAAACAAAGAACTAAAATAACAGTTTACTAGTCTATGTCTATTAAATAGAAGGTCATGACTTCATACATCATGTGTGATTTTTTGGGTTATGTATTTCGACCATTCATGTAGAGAAAATTAATAAAATGTATTGTCATTAAAAATATGATAATATATTGTAGCATTACAATTTAATCATAATATCTTTTGATAATCTCTTTTATATTTTAAAATATAAATATATATTAAAATTATACAAGGTATTTTGAAAAAAGATTTTAGTAAGATCATCACATTAAAAATTATGTAACTATTTAATTAGATTATTGAATTAATAGATGTAATGATACATTCAATATATGTTGTTATAAAATAGGGATCAAAGATCTATGTGTCTTTGTATAGAATGATTGATATTAATGAGAGAAACTGCTATACAGCTATATTATGCAGTAGCATATTAGTCAGGATGCTAAGTAGGACAACATGATTTAAATTTTCACTAAATGGTAATTTACAGCTTAAAATCAGATCAAAATTTACTAGATATTAAATATAAAATAGATATTTAAAATGAGTTTATTTTTTCATATATATATTTTTATTTATTGTTAGTAGTGCAAACGTTCAAATCGAATAAAAAAATCATAAAATGTAAACTCATAGAAGTATTGTGTTTGTAATAGCTTATGATTATGACCATTTAAGAGTATATGACTTCAGTATATCAGTTTATACCTCACAGAAGTTATGTTTATATAGAATACAAGATTTAGTGCAGATACTTGAAATTATATTATGTTGCTGTATCTATTATCGTAATTGTTATAGATGAATGTTTGAAGTTGTATTATAATATTATTGATCAAGTATGGTGTGTGTATGAATCTGATGCGTTGGTTAGCGGTTGTGGTGAGGGCGTCGGCGAAGTTGAGACGTAGCTGTTGGGTTTGTCTTTTATATATCTGTGGGATCGCTCAGAGTGTTAGGTTTTGGATATGATAAGTAAGCCTGAATGTTATCAGAATCTAGACGTTAATTGATCTAGTGCGGATTGTTCTTTTTGTATATATTATGTAACCTATAATCATGTTATGTGGCTTATACTATTATTACTGATAGATGTTTTTTATAAATGTTCTTATTTTTTTGTAGAAAATTTTAATGTGAAGAAATATAATATATAATAAATATATTGTAATAAGATTTTTCTTTATTTTTAATTTAAATTATATGCAAAATTAATCTGCACCTCACACTGATGATAGATGAGGTAAATATGTTTGGTCATATGATACAATAATGATCATGTATCTAAATAAGAATATAACATATAGCTAAATGTAATCTAATTTTGCAATCTATATCAGATTTAGTGATAATGTTGATAAATCATATAATAATTTCAGCATAATGATTACTTGTTAGAGAGCAGCGTAGTGTAAGATGTGTGCAGAGTGTGTATTGTTATCGATCAGTGTAGTGCTAGAACATGCGCGTGAGTGTGATTGGGCTCAGCGCAGATAAACTCATATTGATAATTGCGGACGAATGAGTATATATCCGAGATAAGACGCATTGATGGTATGTATGACGTGAGTGTATAATTGAGCTGGATGAGTAATTGGTTGCAGCATATATAGACGGTATGAATAGAGTTAGTTGTGCGCTTAGGTGAGGTATTTGCGTCGTGTAGTGAGCTTGAGGGGTTCTGGTTGGCTGTGGAGGAGTATACGGAGGAGATATTTCTAATAATATATTAATTCTAAATGTAAAGCGCTAACTTTGAACACTAAATCAAATTATCTAATTTTATATACTCATAACTAAAATATGATTTTCATGTATACTATAAATTATTATTGTTGTACATAGTTTATATACGCATGTTTAATATATAGTGACTTAATGTGTACTAATGGATAGTAAAACAACTATATATGTATAGTAAATATGGAAATAAACTCACTGGCCGTTCGCGGGAGGGCTCAAATGTCTAGGCTAGTAAAGTGCACCTTTAAGTCTACATGAATATGGGGTATGTATTGGGTGTATAACTAAAATCAAATGCTATAAACTTAAAATAGATTGAGATTTTAAATTTTTTTATTCATTAAATTTAAATGATACATGATTTATCTAAATTTTTAAATTATTTCAAAATATTTAGGTAAATCTTATATACTCATTTGAGTTTTTTGTTAACAGAATTAACTGAAGATTCTAATATTGAAATAATTTCAAATTTAGATATAAGAATATAAGTTGAAAGTTAAAGAATATTTAAAAGCACAGCATAATAACTAATTTGCATCACGAAAATCTACTAATACATGATAGGAAATATCATCTTTATATAATCAACATGAAAAGCGTAAATGATGTTATATTACTACTATGAAGTTTGGACGCAGAGGTTCGCAATTTTCTAAGCATGAAATCACAATACTGTAGATATTGGTATCTGAAACGGCGCACCTACTTGCATGTATAGACGCACCACCTTAATCCATACACCAGCCTAACTACAAACATCACGGCCAGCCACCGCGGCCACCATTTTGTCTGCTACAAAAAGATATATTAGTTCACATGTCTATAATTGAAATGTAACACACATTTCTATATATCACAGATGAGTTATAATATCTAAGCATTAGATTTGGTTGCTAGATTAGAATACTGATGTAAGCTTGTATGAACTAAAAAAGTAATAATTGTTACATGTTATACATGTAGATATTACACATATGAACAAATAATAGTACATTAATAGGAATATCTTTAATTGACGGGCCTGAGATCTTTTCAAGCTTTCCAGATATCACGAGTCTTCAAGCAGTTAGATTGGAACTTAATGCTACTAAAGAAGATGTGTACACGCTAGATTGAGATTGCCACATGGTTATTCTAGTTGTAACTAGAAACTCTAATGTGTTGTTATAGTCACAATGTGATATCGACGTGTATTAATTAATATGTAATTCGATCGCTATCCTTTAATGCGCTAGGCTTTACTACGCATACAGCTCTTATCATGCTACACCATCAGTCGGTAAATTCTTCTCCTAGTTTCAAGTGTTTGTATCATTTAGAGCTGATCAGACATGTGAATAGAAGAATGTCAACGCCTGGTTTGAACAATTGCATCAGCCGCATTATAGCAGGTGCAACCAACTATCATCACATAGTTTTTTAGAAGGCCATATGGCTATACATAAACACGGGTATGGTAGTATGGTCATGGACTCGATACATCACATTACAGTGATGCAGAGCAGAGTGTGGACGGACTGCGCCACACGCAAATACAGTGTTATGGGTACCCAAAAAACACCCAAAGTATACTGATAATGTTCTCTCTGCATTCAGAGCTTGAAGCATTAGTTTGGGCAGACATAAACTATGTTATGATATTCAAATATGTCAGCAATTTTAGATGCGAACTCACAAGACTTGTTTGCGATGATTGAGCGCACTGCTAGGCATGACAAAGCTTACTCGAAACAGAACTGAAGGAGTTAACACGTTGAGACAAAGTTTCAATCGCCTTCAAGATATTCCTACATTATCATTAGTGCAAAAAGCAACTGTGAATTTTTTGCTACGGCTGTAAAATCTTTTCAAAGTTTTTATGTTGGTTATTTTATTTTAATCTAAATTTCCAGACCACCATTTGTTTGAGTAATAAAATAGATTTCAATGTAAAAAAACACAATACTACATTTGCTTTGGGGCAAATCTCTCAGATAAACCTTTTTAAGTTTTTGTCACAAAAATAGACCTTAAAAAAATGACTAAAATAAATCTTTTATTTTGAAAAATAATAATATTTTTTTTAATTTTAAACCTCACTTCCAAAATCCCACCCTATAACTTTAAACCCTAAGTTTAGATTAATTAACCAAAGGGGTATAAAGGTATATTTACAACCTTTAATAAAGTCTATTTTGGTCTCTCTTTTTTCTTTGAATGTTATTTTGAGTACATAAACTTTTTAAGGTATATTTTGGTATTTATCTCTTTGCCTTACACTGTATTATATAAAAAAAATAAATATAGTATAACTCCTATAATATCTATAGAATCTTTCTATTTTTTGTATCCATTTTCATTAGTAAAACTTATTCTTAGACCACTTTTTATGTCAAATCAACTTTTTTGGATCTAGATATCAGTAAAGTTTTAAGATTATTAAGAAACTTTGGTAACAAAATCAGATTTAAATACCAAATTATGTAATATTAGTTTGATTCCAAATCATATAATACTATAAAGTGTAAATGAAAAATGAGTAAGAAAATTATAAAGAACACTGAAAATTAATCAAATTAATCTTTTTGGTATATTTTGTTTCAAGTAATTCAGAAATGAAATCTCGAATATATGCAATTGTACATGAATAACTAAAAAAACAAAACACTTGGCACAAGGTTTTTAGTTTGGAATCACTTTACAAAAATAAAAGAAAATTGTGATAAAGGTAAATTTCATTACTGTTTTAAGTTTTTTTCATGTTCAAACAACATCACATACTCCAAATCTGCAGAAGCATCAAAAATTCTATAGAGATAAGTATTATGTAGTGGGCATTACTGAAATATTTGAAGAATTGGGTATATAACTGCAAAAAACACCTCTTCTTCGACTGAAATATTTGGGATAGCGTTATCAACAAGGGACAGAATGCAAGCTTGGGGACGAGCATTCAGTCCTCTTTGTCTTCTTTGTGGCTTGCACAACGAGACCCGTCAACACCTCTTCTTCGACTGCGATTTTTCTCAAAGATTTGGTCTTTCTTTACTGATAAAGCCCATCTGGTGCCTCCACCCCGGTTCATGGATAACATTAGATGGATTAAAGACCACTCCTCAAGCCATAACTTGAAGCTAATCTTCAAGCTCATCTTTCAAGCATCAATTCATGCTGTTTGGAAAGAACGTAACTCTAGGCTCCACAATGCCGTTAGCAGACCACCATCATCCATCATCTCGGAAATCCAGCTTACAATCCGTGCAAGGCTGGACCCCCTGTCTCGAGCTCAAAGGAACGTTCCTTCCACCATCACTTACCTTTCCACTTGGTTGCAGTGGTTTTACTAGGTAGTTTCTTTTACCTCATTTTTTTGTTTTTTGTAAAATGTCAGAGATGGAATACCTCTGAAAGTCTCAAGAGTCATAATCCTGCCGGACCAATTGTAATTTTATGTTAAAAGAAAATTAAATTAAAAAAAAAAAAACAAAAAAAACAAAGGCCAGTATTAAAATTTAATATGTAATTTCTGCCACTATACATATTGGTGATAAAAGATCACATGAATCACGGGAGGAGCGTTTAAAAGAAAGGCCAATTCAAATTAATTAAAGCAAATAAAATATTTTCTGTCAGGAAAACGTTGTCTGGGACCTGTGGCTCTAGTATACAATAATCTCCATAAAAATATTTACATTAATTAATATAAATCGTCAATTAGTTAAAGAAAAAGCATCTTACGATTTGTTTCATATATCTTTATTTCGGTTTGATTTAAATAGTGACAAGGTCGAGTACAGTTTTGTAATATAACTTTAAGTTGTGATTATTAGATCAGGTTGACACATGTCTTCAGGCTTGAAATTTATTATCAGTGATCTGGTTTTGATCTGGTTTTGATATGAGATCCGATTTCGATTCGAGATCCAGTCGGGATCCGCTTTGAAAATTTGGATATCCAGAAAAGCTGAATCCGGATTTAGATAGTGAATTGTTGGATCCATCAATTCAAATTTGGATCCAAATATCTTAATTTTTTAGTTAAAATATTCGAATTCGTAATTTTTATTGATAATTCTTTTAAAATGGTAATACATATATAAAAACTAATTTTATTATAATTTATTTCTATAATAATATATATATATAAATTTTCTATAAATTTTGTAAATTTATACATTGAAATAACTATAAATATTATATATTTTTTTTTATTTAAATTATTGTTAATATTTTATAATTTTTAATGTTTATTTTCTTTATTTGAAATATCTAAATTTGAATTTGAGGATCAGTCGGCTATTATAATTTTATGAAGGATATACGACACTCGGATATCCATAAAATCCCGGATCCGGATAAAGATAGTAAAAACATAAATTTGTCATATAAAAATCTAAATTCAAATACCTTAAAATATTTCAAATACTCCATCCCTTATCTCGTATAGTGATAAATACATTTTCCTTCAAATATATTTTCAAATAAAGTTCCTTTGTTATCGAGAAAGATGAGATCACAAGAATCACGTGTATACACGCGGCCAATGTTCCTTTTTTTAATACTAGTGGATTAATTATACGTTACAAACTATTAGGAACATTATTTAGATGATATTATAACTGACAATTTATATGCATACATCATTCTGAGCTATCCTATAAAATCGATTACTGACGGTAAATCAGTTACGCCATGCTGAAGATCAATAGCAGCCTTGGATACAAGCCAGTGAAACATATGATTCAAATCTTATTTAGAATATTAAAAATTTCAGCTTTCTATTTAATAAAATCTTCAGTAGAGTTGTTGGTTCATAGTTTGTGTTAATGTGTTTGTGGTGCTGATTTCGAATGTAGTCAACTTTCTTTTCCATTTTTACATGTAAACGCTCCAATTTATTTTTTCACTTCCGGCCCACAATTATCTAGACCTGCTGAGAATCTCTTGTAAATATTTTTAATATTCTGCATAATTCAAATTTTCTGATAATTGAAAGCCAAATTGTTTGGTGTAAAAACATTAATAATTTTTTTGTCCAACCACTCGATCAAAGGGTTTCTACAAATGTTCATCCTTTTTATTGGCTATTTGCCAATAAACATATTATTAGGTTAATTGATTTTGATTGATGCTTAATGGTTGTTTAGAGTTTGAACAAAATTACGAAAATAATTTCACTATTTTAGTTCCTTTTCAAATGAAAAATAATTAGATTAAATATCTATACTATTAAATCATTCTAAAAATAATCATTGTTGACTTTAACATTTATAATATCTTTAGTATATTATTTATTGTGTCATTATATTTTGAGAAATTAGAATAAACATACATAACAAAAAGATTGAATATATACACATAACAACAAATAGGTTAGAGTATATTGTATATATTTGATATAATATTATATTTTTCTTTTCCTATGCTTTTGTTTCTCCCCTTCTAATTTCATTTGATATGTATCTTTGAATCAAATATGATTTAACCAAATAATTATGTTGGTAAAAATATACATATTTTTAAATATGTCATAACTTTAAAAAAATATTAAGCGGATTTTTACACACGGTCGGATAAATGTTGTACTATACTAGATCTAAATTATATTAAATATAATAGTATATCCTAATTCGACATATATTCAAAAATAGTGTTAATACTTATAGTATACTAATCTATTTATCGAAATAATAAGGTATAAAATATTATTTTGTATAATACGTCAGATGCACATGCACACATCCCAAGGAGAATTAGGAACCAAAATGTTTCTTCATCTGGTTATCAATGTTGCATGACTTTATTTTATTATTATTCTGTCTCTCTTATGAAGTCTGACCGGTGTAAATGCAAGAACCGTCGGTGCAGCTGCAAAGTGGTTACGTTTTAAGCTTAGCAATTTACAGCTGATACATCGGTTGATACATCCGGTTAGAAATTGGAATGCGTTTACAAAATATTTATAACTAGTTGATTATCAAATACTTCACCAATTCAATAATAGATTAAGAATATTAAACATAATATATAATTAAAAATAGCAAAAAACCATATTATTATAATTGAAACCAATTTTTAATTTAAAAGATTTGAAGTAGTGTAAAATAGTTTACATTATTTTTGTGATTATTGTAGAAAGACGAGAATCACTACCACCCACCAACAACAACATTCGCTCTCACCCACAAACACATCAACATTCCCTCTCACCCACCCATAAAATCAGTCGAACCCTGAATATCAACAAATTCACCCTTACATTTTCAAAAGTTTTTTCTTTTTTTAGTCAAAATTTCCTTTTTGAAAATAAAATGATCCACCCAGTTAGTCATGTAATCCCTACGGTGGGACAGTTAACCTCAAGTTATCAACCCGTCAGTCTATATTGTCACTATAATCAATGCCCCTTTTTATAGAAATCAATATTTCTTGGTTGTTATATTTTGATATTGTTTACAGATCACTCTTTAGCTGAATAATAAAATAGTTTTTTGATGTTAATAAATCAATGCATTTTATAAATTGTGAACTACCAGCGCATTATTCTTTATTTAACTAAAAGCAAATATGATTTTATTTGAACAGCTGGATTATTATTATATGTTACTACATGTGATTTTTTTTACCGAACAATATCATCCGCTTTGACTACCATTTCAAGACCTATATAAAGTTTATAAACATCCTGTTTCAAAGCATGTATTTACCTCCACTATTTTATTTACAGCAAATATAATGTCATTCCTTTTACGTTGACTAGATAATTATCTCGTGATTATACACACACACACACAATAATAATTAATATTTATGGGAATAGAAATTTATAAAAATTAATATAATAATTAGTCAATAATTTACATTTTATTTTTTTGTGCTGTTTTATATTTTTTAATATTTATGTATGGAAATTTAAATAGATTGTTGTGTTAATTCTACATGTGATTTTAAGTATAACAAATCGATAAGTTATTTAGTTTGGTTATATTGAATCAATATATTTTTTTTAAATTGAAATATAATTATTTTTATAACTAAAATAAAATTAGAGTAATTTTCGTTACTGCATTTAGTTATGTTCTTAATATTAGATAGTTTTGGGCATTCAAGTATTTAGTAGATATTGAACAATTATCGAATTTTGGACAGAGGGATTATTCATCCATTTAGAAACTGATCTTCTTAATTTGATTTCGGTTTGGTTCTTTTATGCTGTGATTCAGTTTGGTTTTAATTTTGTAACCAGATATACTTGAATATTTTTAATATGATCTTGTTCGAATATTTAGTACTCAAAAAAATAAACTTAACCAAGTCATGCCTTACTATTGTATGAATATGTCTCCCTTATGAAATAATGAGGAAACATTAGTTGGATGTTGTATAGAATTGTGAAATCAAGCTTCGATTTCTAAAATTGTAGGATTAGAATACAGTTGAAAATGTGGTTTAGGAATTATCTCATCATCAATCAAAATTAGCCAATAGAAACAAATCTTGAGATATTTCTTCCAACATTTTATGATATTCACATTGATCTTGCATCTCCATGATATAAAATTTTCTAACAGAAATGAAGGGTGTGGTTTTCCATGGAGAAAAACATGAACTTGAAAGAATTAATTGTTCTTTTTGTTATATATTATTTATTAATTACATTAGTTTTTGACTCGCGCTTTTGATATTTTTTTGTTGACTATTTTGATAATTTTTTTTGAATTTATAATTTTTTATTGAAAAACAGATGAGGATTCAGGCGCTTTCTTAGTCAAAAATCAAATTTCCATGAATTTAATAATTTATCAAGTTTGACTGTTTATACAAAGCTCAATTGTTATATTGAAATGTTTGAGTTTCTAGTAATGTTTTCATATCCAACTTAGATCCATCATTGAACCAGTAGACTTGGACAGTTATATAATCCAATTCTGATTAATGAAAAATTGTTAACTAAAATTATGATTGAACCTTGTAAAAACACAAAATCTGATATGAACCCTCTATCCGATATCGGTTGACTAAAAACTAATAATACTTTTATTTTATTTTAAAAATATTACATAAAATTGAAAAACTTGCGATTCTTTAGATTTTGATGAATTTTTATTACGTCATTCAAAATTAATATATAAAATAAAATTAATTGATTGTATTTTATTTACTTTAGATTATTTTTAATAATTTTAAGATATTATTGAACACTTAAAATGTTATAGAGAATTTTATTAGTATTATGTACAAAATAGTACAATATTCAGCAGTAACTCTTTTATCAATATATACAATATAACTTTTACATTTTATAATATATTTAAATTCATTTAAGTGTCATAAATCTCTAATTTATGAGAATAATTTTGTTTCATATTGGCTTGGTTGATGGGTTTCACATTTGCAAAATTCTTAAAATCTGTTTTGCAAGACCTTTTCGATTAACTTGATATTTTGTCTATCTAAAAAAAACACTACAATCAAAAGTCCTAAACAATAAGCTAGAATATGAAGTTGTTGTTTCCGATTCGGAAAACAAATCTATCCAGACATAAGCTATGTAGTGGAAGATTAGAAAGAAATTAAAGTGTAGATAGCGATCGTTGTAAATGTATATGTTCTTATTCTCTGACTTCTTTATTTTCTGTTTGAATCTTTCTTATGTTTAAATAATCCTCATATGCATGGTTTAGAAAAAAATATAATCTTGCAGATTTATGGATTTTATATTTCTTTCGACATGCAAGAATCTGACTTACATCTCAAAGCTTCTAGATCTAAAAATAAAAGAGAGAGAGAGAGAGATAATGTAGTGGTCTGTAGAAGAGAAAACGATGAGACAAAATCGAAAAATAACAGATTTTAGACACATGGTTGAATATATAGGGACACATGGGATCTCTATGGCGTATGCCTCAGTAAAATTGTACCACCCCCATAAATTGATTCATTGCTTAGATAGGAATATGTAAATGTTGTAACACATTGCATAATCTAATTTATCCAAACATCATGAAAATCTAGCCTCTTTAACACTTGTGGTATGAAGTTTTTATTCAAATCATGTTGTAGCCTTTGACATATCTGTCTGGACGTCATTGGACATTTTCTTCTCTGGTTTAGATGTTCTGGGGAATTAAAGTACTTCATGCATTATCAGAACATTGTCTGAGATTGCTCTGCCCGGACTAAACATTGACTGATTGAGCTTAGGAATGATCTTATAGTATACACTTCACATAGAAATGGGATGATACTCCTCCACTCTCTTTGTTGCTAATGTCTTAGGAGTCACTTTGGCGAAATTTTTTGTTATTGTTGATGTGAGGGATTCTGGTGGTGAAGAACAACTGAATCTCCTTAGTTACGGTCGGTCTAAAACTTCCCGATTTAACTGAAGAAAGTGGCTTATAAATCCATCTAGTGCCTTATTTTCATGGATAGCAAAGGTAAGCCTCCTAATCTCATTTGGTGTGAGAATCTTGATAAGCTTCTCATTTGTTGTTCCGTGACACAAGATTGAAGTGTGTTTCTGATATTTCTTGTTCCCATCATATTAGTTTACTATGAAGAGCTGGGAGTAGAATTTACATATACCTCTAAGATTTATTCTTCTTCGAAACAAGGTAGAACGTTTTCATCCTCTACCACTAAAATTTAGTTTTTTTTGCTTTTCTTTCATTTTTTATTGACTCGGCTTTTTCAAAGGAATGTTCACCCGTCTTTGGCAAGAGCTTCTAGCTGAGTGATCTTTGTCCTTAACGTATGGTGGTGAAGAATATTGGACTGGTTCCACTTGATCTTGTTTTGACTTCCAGGAAGTCCTTATATATGTTCCATTTGTGACTTTGATGTTATCTCGTGGAGGGTTCCTTGTTTTTTTGTGCTGGATGGAGCACCAAATATATTTCAAGTTCGTATACTCTGCTTTGGAAATCAATTGGTGGATGGTATGTGTCTTTGGAGTCGGATAAACTTTCACTAACACCATGAGGGGATAATTGGGGTGGAGTTCTCGATGGTGTTCCTGCTGATCCATGGGGAGTTTAGGTGAGATAGCTTGTCGAGGGCTAAATTGAGATATATTTTTCGATGGTTCTATGTATTCTTTTCCATTATTGTTTGCTAGAATAACCCTCATTTTTTGTATCCACAAGCTTGGAAGGGTATAGCAATGTCGCAAATCATTGTCTCATGCCAGTAATGGAGAGGGAGACCCTTGATCCGGATCTAAAATTCAGTTAGTGAGGGGAAGGTGGATGAGATGACTGTTTCCCATCGCTAGAGGATGACCAACCAGTAGGAAAGAGTGGTAGGGCATGTTGTCTAAGACCTTTTGTAAGTCATCCGCACGCTCAAACCTAAACTAGAAACATTTGTTTTGACAAGAGATTCATGGGGTTCAGTTGAAGATACCTTTTCCTTTTCCTTTTTCTTGTTCAGTGAAACATTGTGGCATGTTGAGAGAATGGATGTGTGCAACAAAAGAATGATGAGAGGTTGGAGGTGGTGGTCCTTGGAGAAGTTGCCTTGACGACTTTGAATGAACATAATTGAAATAATTCTTGTAAGTTGAAGGTAGGATATGTGGTTTTGTTTAGAGTTGGAGATACTTTCAGTGAGCTTAGAGGGGTTTAGGATGAGTATCTACATGGAGCTTGTGTAATGCTTGAAGAGATGATTGGAAGATACACAAACTGAAGGTAGATTCAGACGTTGGGAGGATCTTCTAAGGTTTTGAAAACAATCTCGGAGGATGTGACTTCCAGTAAATGATTAGGGTATTTTCTATAGAGAACTGAAGAATACATTGAAAACTTTTAAAAACAGTAAAGAGATGTCTAAATCCTTTGGACAAGAGTCTACAACCAAGTTAACTATCCTCATGAATTAGAGATTTTCTCATCAAAGACCTAGAAATACTTTATAACGTTTTTGTTACTAAGAGCAAGAAGTGATTGAAAAAGATATTATCTCAACAATTTTAATATTAAGAAAATGTAAGAAAGACTGTCTAAAAGATGAGAAACATTTTTGGTAGAGAAATTCTATCTTAATTCTGAGAGACTCTTAAACATTGTGTCATTTTGTAATTAGGTTCAATAATTTTGTGTAAGAAATAAAATTAAATACCAAATAACATTATTCTAAATAACTAATATAATAATAACAAGAAACTTTTGGGTAGATATTCTCCCTCTAAGCACGTTTTTAGAGTGATCATATAATTAAATACCCAAACGTTTTATTGCATAAATCAATACTCTGCACGAACATTGTGAAGCCGCGTCGAGTCACAAGCCACTATAAAGAGTTCACTAGTCCATAATAAAGTTCTAAAGTCGTCTCCATAGTACTCTCTTTTGAGGTATTTTTTGGGCTTTTGTTTCTAATCTAAAGTTTATTCTTCAACACTACTTTCTTCTTCTTCTTTTTTTTGCTTAACCAACCATCTTTTCTTTCACACTACTTTGCTTTCTTGTTTTTGATATCAAGAACAAGAAAGCAAATGATCTCTGATTGTACTTGGAAAAACACTAATAAATTAAGTAAAACGTTTTTGTTATTTTTTTGTGATTCACAGGCAAATGGGAAAACTCAAGCTCTATGGATTTGATGATTGACACAGACGACTTTTGATTGATGATTGGGAATCCGATTTCCCGGTGATATCTAGAGAAACTACTGATCATCAGAGCACGACACCGGATTCTGGATCCAGATCCGGATTCAGTTAAATACCCGAAAAGACCCGACAAAGCAACTGAAAGTCAACTCAACATCTTCCTTCTTCTTCTTCTGGTTCGTTCACGGCACCAAAAGTGATCTCGTTCGGGTCTCCAAGACCCCAAGATGAACGTGGTGGAGACATCGTTTAACTTCTCCAACCAAACAAAACATGGATAATGTTGGCGTCCAAAAGACAAGGAAGTGTAGTAATAATGGAGGAAAAAGAGAGCCGCAACTATTGAAAGAACATGTTTTGGCTGAACGTAAACGACGACAAAAGCTTAACGAACGTTTGATTACTCTCTCTGCTTTTCTTCCTGGCCTCAAAAAGGTCAGAGTCCATAAACCATTTCTTTATTCTCTTTTAACCTCAATTATTTTTAAAAAATTACCAAAAATAGCATAAGTTAAATATTACTTTGCAAAAAATACACATTATCAAAAATATATTAACATTTGGATTTACACTTTGGTGATTATTGTTTAGCGTTTAGTGTTAAAGGGGTGAGGTTGAATTTCTAATTTTTTATAAATATTAGAAAAATTAATTAAGTCTATTTTCATCAAAAAAAAAATTAAGGAATTTTTGAAATTGTCATTCATTAAAAACAAAATTTGCAAAGTAGTATCAAACTTGTGGTAGAATTGCAATTTTCCCATTATTTTTTTACGTTCATATTTAATATTAAAAAATAATAACTTTAAGCAAAATTAATTTATTAATTGCAAACGTTAACGCCAGAGTTTAAACAAAAGAATAGCCTTTTTCATTTACATTTTATAATTATTAAAAAAATCTAATCGTGTTTTATTTTAAAGAAAGGTGCGTATTTAGTTGACAAAAACTGTATTCTTATTTCCTTTTAATTTTTCTGTTGAAAATATCGGGGTTTGTAGTTGAATATTTGCATTTTATTTCCTTATTTCGTTTGAAACAATTTATTTATACGATGGGTCCTACTAAAGCATTTTGCATTTGTAAAATCTGGAAGGTGCACAGCACGATGTCTCTTAAGCCATGATACTAATCAAGTATGTGTGTTATATAGACGGATAAAGCAACTGTTCTTGAAGATGCTATCAAACATTTGAAACAACTTCAAGAACGTGTCAAGAAGCTGGATGAAGAACAAGTGGGAACCAAGAAAGTGGATCAATCAGTTATATTAGTAAAGAGATCTCAAGTGTATGTGGACAGGTGATTCTTCTTCTACTTGCTCTGCCACTTCTCCTCCAGTTTCTTCTTTAGACGATGTTTCAGTCTTGAAGCAGACCATGCCTATGATCGAAGCTCGTGCTTCGGACAGAGATTTGCTGATTACGGATTCATTGTGAGAAGAACAAAGGGTG
This sequence comes from Moricandia arvensis, assembly GCA_905132765.1. NCBI lineage: Eukaryota > Viridiplantae > Streptophyta > Magnoliopsida > Brassicales > Brassicaceae > Moricandia > Moricandia arvensis. Next base: position 23,514 of record CAJHQP010008836.1, read on the forward strand.
TTTAATTAAGATCTTGAGTTCATTGGAGAAGTTTCGCCTTGAGGTAGTCAATAATTTTACTTTGCCATTTGGAAGTTCAACTCTTGTTATCACCATTCTCTTCAAGGTAATATCTTAAATTTAGCATACTGATTTGTTCCATACAAAAAAGAAATATAATTTTTTGTTTTTTCGTAATATTTTTACAGATGGACAACAAATTTTCTCAACCCATTGAAGAAGTTGTGGAAGAACATAACACTTTGCGTTGGCGGAATAGTATTTTTTTTTTTATATCCATTATGTGAATTACGCATGACTAAACGTGTGGTTTGATATACAATTTCAATCATATCACTTGTTTTTTAAGTAGTAGTTGGATGTGTTAATTGTAACAGTTGGATTAGTGTGTGTATCTAATGATGGCTGTCGCATTGTTTGAACTTTTTGCAATATCAATGGTTTGACTTAATAATGAAGATCGTCGAGTTTTTAATTGGTTTTATGAGAATGAAATCTCAGCTACACTGTAAAATCAATAATGTGAGACTTTGTCACTAATAACATAACTCCGATAAAGATAGAAAATAAAGTTGGTCAATCTTTCTACACAGGGTATGGATTTTAAGATTGATCAAGTTTGGATATCCAAGGTAAAAAATAATAATTTTCTTATGATTTTTTATATAAATGTTACTAACTGAACTTATAGGCTTGAGTATTTTAATTGATTTAAAATAATTAAAATCATAGCAAACTTTAAGGCCTTCGCACATGTCTTACACTACTATCACGTTCACATCAGACCAAGTATATCAATGATTTCTTGTATTGTGGCTGATAAGTTTGACGCCAAACTTGTTTTCACGCTTCTTGCTAATAAGTGAAGAACAGAGAAGAAAAGCTTGAATAAATAAGATAACTTTGAACTTTGTTTGTTATTCGATTTGCTCAACAAAACGTTACATCATCCCTAAGCCAAAAACTTGCAAACTTATGCCCGCCATGCATCCTAAGCAAAGCACTTCAAGATTTATACTAACAATAATTCTTGGAACACTTGTTGTTTGAATTTGAGTAGAATAGATGCCGACAAAGGGTACAGTTGGTCAACTTGAAAAAGTCAACGAGACGACCCACAAAGCTGCAAAGGACGGGAACTATGGGGATCCTTTTTCACAGTCATAATTCACGCTACGACATGAGAGGCAATATAGTCGAGCGCAAAGGAGTTGGGGCTGTGGTTTTTTGAGTAGTTGAACTCGCAACACTCTCATTCTGTGGCTGTAATGGATTGGTTTTGACCACCAGAGTGGTCCCAGAAGAGTTCTATATTTGATTCTACGCGGAAACCATTGGTACTGCGCTCTGGCCAAGTGAATGAATTCACACGCCAATATATGTCCATTATACACAGGCAGTGAGAATGATTGCAGTGAATGGAAGTGCAAGAAGAAACTCAATCTGAACCGAGTAATAGATAAGAACAAGAGTGTTGTTCTTGTTGACAGTTCTGTTTTTCTAAGGACTTGAC
>CAJHQP010008837.1:0-25023 GCA_905132765.1 Moricandia arvensis
TCGCAATCATGACGCACATATGACATTTTTAAAAAACACCGATGAATAAAAGGTAGCACCTAATCTCATGAATCCATTGTGACAATATCTTTGGATATTCTTCACGAGATGATTCAACCAACCGTACGGAACGAGAACATAATGAACATACAAATGTAGAGATGATTGTAAAAAGCGCAAAGAATCGGAGACACAAGCACATAATAAAATCTATCAAACAAGCTCTAATTTGCGTCAAATGTTTTTTCGGTGAGGAAATTGAAGAAGTGTCCGTGAAAAAATAAATAAAAAGACACACATAGGCACAAGAGGCAAAGAATTGTTCACTTGGAAGCAAGATGATGGGGCAAGTACGCTCAATGTTCAAGATGGTTCGACAAAAGATCAACCAACCAACAAAGGGGTATTGTGGTCAGAAACCACCCACCAGAGTCGGGATGAATACAATCTTTTGGAATTGTGGGGGTGTGAAAGAGTATTTAATAATTTAACGCCTTGAAGAAATAAAGACAACTTTCTCCCTAAACATAATAGTTATGATTGAAACGAATAATTCTAGTGATGTTTGTGTTCAGTTGGAATATGATTATGTGAAGTGTTTTACTCCTATGGAATATCGGATGGGATAACTCTAATTTTTTCTGTTTCATACAACCACAAACTTACATTTCTTATCAAACCAAAAATACAATTTTCCACTAATATTACAAAATCATTTTTTTCTGGCAAAACACCAGATTACCACTAAATATATAAAATTATATTTTCACCAGAACCATTAAGCCTGCATTTTATTTTGTTAGGATCACAAACTTTGTCTTTAAATAAAACAAAATCATGAAAACTTTAAATCTTGTATTTCCTCAAACACCAAGTGACATTTTCCATCCAAAATACAAAATTAGTATCTTCAAACTTGAAATTTTTTCTTTCATTATATACTAGTGGTTGGCTAGCGCTTCGATATTTGATTTTGTCGAACATTTGGATTGATATTTGTTTTAGATTTAACATGGTTGAATATATATTTTTGTGAACTATTTTTTCTATGAAAGCTTTACTTATATTAGATATTAGGATATCGACCATCAAAGTTGTTATGATTAAATAAATTGCATAATTTAAGGTTCTTTAAAAGATATAATTTTATATTATTATTTCACATAATATTCATATTATTTTATGTCGTTCACTATTATTTTTCTTCTTATATATTATTTAAATATTAAGACACATTAAACCTAGATCTCTTGATTAGATCATGAAAACAAACATTTTTCATCTATTTATAGTAGTTGTATGCTTTGTAGTTTTTTTATTTAGGAAATTTTGCTAAAAGAGTACAAAACAACTATGGTTTTGTCCCCTTAACACCAAATCAAATTTTGGATAAGGACTACACTTATTATTAATAAAAACTTCATATCAATTTATTTACAATGCAAAAAATAAGAAAAAAATATAAATGATGTAGTAGAGAAACATATTTATATAAGAACAATATTTTGGTATTTAAAAGATATTTAAAATAGTAAGTTAGAAAATAGATTAAATATGTCAGTAAATCAGATCTACCATCTACTGTCACTTAGAATTTGAAATCCACAAATAATATAAAGATCTATTAAATATAGAATGCGAAATACACCAAAAATAAACTTATCTACCAAAGTAGAATGTCAACTCTACCACTTCTCTTATATTCTCTGTTTATGGTAGATCCGATGTATTGAAGAATATTCATTTTTCTACTTTCTCAGAAAACACATTCTCCCATTCTCTTTTTTTATCTATTTCAGTGGTAAACTCTATCTACGGTTACATATATTTACTAACTACGGTAGAATGTAAATTCAGCTAGATCTGTAACTAAAAATCCCCGAAAATCTTGTTAAAACGGTTACAAAATATTTTCTAAATATTAAAAAAAAAATTTCCTTTTTTTAATTTTTTAAACGGTTAATTTTCCCTAAACCTACATCTTCTTCCTTCACCATTGATTCTTTGACTGCTGACATGAATGATTTCCTCTCTTTTTCTAGTTCTTCCGATTTGAGTATCTAACAATAGATGATGTACATCTATGCTTCTTGTGGTTTGTGGCAATCGTCCATAAACAATGGATGGAGATTTCTTGTTGATGAAGAAAAATAAGGTAGGTTACTTACTTTGGACACAAGTGCTACTTTCGAGAAGATGAAGCTTATGGTGATTGAAGACTTTCTAATCGATATAAACATTGTCAATATCGCGCTGAGTTACTTACCTTCTGATTTGATCAATAGCATTGAATCACCACCTATTATCATAAGCAATGATAGGCAGTTCAAAAAATTTCTTACATATGTAAAGAATCAAGCTTCGACGCGGTTGTGTGTGTGCATTACATCTAAGGCTGAGATAAGCCACAACAAATTTGATTTTGACTTGAATGCAAAAGCTACTGAGTCTCCCAACAGAGAGCAAGGGTATGAGGTTTCAGATGATGTTGATTGTGAAACCGGAGTTGAAGAAGAAGATGTGAGCTACATGAAAGTGGAAGTGATGATGAGAAAAAGTGTGACAAAACGAAGAGCAATGGAAAGGGTGTTCGCTTTTCTTTGGTGGATGTTGTGAAGAAGGGTCAACATTTTAGTTGCAAAACGCTTTTGAAGGCAACATTCGAAATGTGTGCTATGAAACATAATTTCGACTATAAGCTTGTTCATTCGGATAAAAAATGTGGTACATTCGTTGTGCGGATCAAGATTGCAGCTGGCGAGTTCGTGCAGAGGGATTGTACAGGTTCTTCATATTTTATTATCAAAAAGTATATAGCTGATCATTCATGTGATCCATCAGAAAGGAACGGTTCTGTTCAGACAGCTTCAGCCAAAAAAATTGGTCATCTGATTATGCATAAGTATGAAAGCGTCAAGGAAGGGCCAAAATCTAATGATGTAAGAAAGTTTATGCGTTCAGAGCATAGTGTTGAGATATCATATTCATTAACATATGATGCACGTGAGTATCCAATCGCCACAGTGAAAGGTATTCCAGAGAAAGGTTTTGAAAAAAAATCCCAAATACTTGCTGTAATAACCCTCACAAGCCATGACTTTTTGGTCGATAAAATTTCCGCTCGACCAGTTCAGAGTTGGTCGACCAGATTTAAAAATAAATCGACCCAATGAATTAATATCTCAATGGGACTGTCATGCGGTCGAAAGGAATTCCTTTGATAGTTTTGATTGAGTGTTAATTATTATGTCGAGTTATATATAATCTGGACAAGTTTATCCAAAAGCAAGGCAAGAACCAATGGACGGAAAACATTTGATCGAAAACTGGTCTCGAACACTTTCAGATGCTTGCAATTCATGTGCATGTCATGTTCTGTCTGGCTGCTTGCTTCCTTCCTGACCTGGACATGTGAGATGCACCTTCCTGCTTGCTTGCTTCTGTAGTAAATGCATAACATTCACAAGCTGCTTGCTTGCTTGCTGGCGATAAAATAAAAATCATGTGGCTGGAAAGCTTTCTTCAAAGCAAGGAAACTGTGAGCTGCTTGGTTGCTCGAGAAGCTGAAGCAGGACACCAGCTGTCCCTTGCACACCAAAGCTTTGTGTTAACCTGGACACTCACACAAAGCTCATATCAGCTACTTAATCCTCTCAGTCACCTCCTTCCCACGTTCTGAAACAGAGAGCAAAACCAGACAAAAAAGATTAGAGAGAAAGAAACAAATAAGATAGAAAAATCTGTTTAGAAAATTTGAGAGAAAAATTCAGGAAAAAATAAGAAGAGAGATCTGACATGGACGACCCTTTCTAGCCTTCTTGAGCTTTGAATCAGTGACTGTGGTGTGTGGAAAAAATTGTATCTGGTCCAGAAGATTCATGAGATCACTTCACAGCTTATCAATCTCAAGTATTGAACTGGTAAGACCTTAAATCAGTTTGTTCGGATCAGTTTAATGGGATCAGTTTTTGGGAAGCTTCGTGCCGGGCTTCACGGATGTTGTCATCGTTCACCAAGGCTAAGTCCAAGCCTAGAAGATGGCATTCAATGTGCTTCACCGCATATACTCCACAATCGGTGCTACTCTTGTTTAGGTAGGGCATTGGGGCGTAACTGACATCATATGGCAAGACGTTGAACTGCTTCTTGTTCGCTGTTGACTGCACAACTTTCACAATTCTAGCGATGAGTATGACAAATGGCTCCACTTCCTTGTTGTGTTTCATTCCCCCACAGTCAAAAACCTCTATCGAACGAGTTATAAAGTTGACACACATAGAAATCCAGTGGTTACCGTGCACATTAAGGGGCACATACATTCGATTGACGTCAAGATCCCACATCTGTCATGTTCTTCCATGTGCAGGAAGTTCACCAATGCCGTATTGTTCTAGTACTTCTTGTACTCTGAATTTTTTTCTTGTTCTTCAAAAATTCTTTGTAAGAGTTCTTTATTTGATTACTAAAAATGCAGCTCATGAAGGCTACTTTATCTGGATACCATCGTCGCAACGAATTCCTCTCACGGAATATGTACATCATAACGTCAATTTCCTGAAAGTTTTTTAAAATAGTGTAAGTTGATGAACAAAAAATAATAACAAACTAAATTTACAACTCACGTGATTCTTTAGCCACACTTCTGGTCCCATTACACGTGTTGCTAACTCACGTGTTTACATAGAAGGTCCAATCTTGAGTTCCCTAAGATGAAAAATTATATTTAAAAACTGAGATAAAAGTACTCAACATTAACAAACAACAAACCACTTACTTGAAAGTTAAGGACCATTCCACGAGTTTGGCCCATGAATCCTCCGGTACAAACATGAATGAGTAATCACTATCATTTATCCGCCCCCTGAGGTGATTCTACATCTTTCAAAGTACGTGTTCTCCAACTCGAAGGCTTAAATGAAGATAATGGATGTACCCATTGAATTGGTTCTTTGGACTTGAGTTTTTGTGATGGATCAAAACCTTGAACATGTGATTCTTGAGAAAGGTGTCCTATGGCCTGTTGCAAATAATCTCCAGTGCTCAAATCTACATTGATATTCGATGATTGTGACAAATTAATGTCATTCAATTTCTTCAAATAGTCCAACATATCATCATTTTGAACATCCTGTTAATAAAAAGCAATCATAGCATTAATACAAAGGTTTTCGTACAAAGCATAGCAAATTACATAACAAACAACAAACACATAGCAAGTTACATACTAATACAACAAACACATATGTGACATAAGAAAAATACTAGCCGATATGGTACATATCATACAAACACATTACCCAAGAGTCATTACCCAAAAAAATTACAGAGCCTCATTTTTTTGGTTACCTTCCTTATTGGACGAGTGCTTGAAACGTTGAAGTATCCACACTCTAAGATGCTTTGCCTTTGCCTTTTGCTTTTGCTGCCGAAGGACCAGGAGTCTCAGTTGATTTGCCTTGGTCTATTTCCACTTTACCAAAAGATGATGAAGGACCAGAAATCTCAGAAGCATTGACTTGGTCTTTTCCCACTTTATCTACACTCATAATCTTCCTCACTGTTTCCTTGAGTTGCACCATTTCATTGTCGAGCTTATCAGAACGTCCTTGATGTCCTTCTGCACCGTCTCCTTTAAAGAGTGAAGGAAGCAGTGAACAAACCTTCAATGAAGCTCTTGATTTCACCTGATACACCACTATGTTCAGCCGCCCATTGACAAAACAATTGTTTCTTTCAAGACCCGGAACCAGGATCATTTACTTTGCGCTTTCCCCTCTTTTTAACACTAGTGGGATCCTCCAGTGTGTTTCTGTGACATCTTCAGCCTCAACATCTTCCTCTGGATCAAAAAGGTCTACAGTTGAAGGCAGAGCCTCTACTTCCCACATGAATTGCATCCAATCTTGTTTCTCATTAATCAGACGCACAATTCGACCAACTCTTTCGTCATTCTTTTCATGCCCTCTAACAAACGCATCCTCCTCAAACACATCAGCATTCCCAGTAGCAGATATAAAAGGGAACACCTCTCCCTGAAAAAAATAAACAAGATATACTTAAACATAAATAATTGATAATTGAAATGTATATAAAACAATATAAGATATACCTTGTTGAAGTTGGACTCTAGGCTCATGATATCTTGGTAGGATACTTTTCACTTCCTATCCAATTCCTACATCTCACTTTGGTGATGTTTCCTCTCAGCTTTTTACCCACCAAGGTCCCAATGTCTGGGATTGCCTCCATAAGCCAAATCTGAAACGCATAGGAGAATCCATCCAACACATAATTTTTTTTCATATGCAAATCGGCCCTTGCTCTGAGTATTGATGCTATCAGTTCATCATAAGCACGAAGACCCCAAGGATACATCCGCATCTTATCAAAATCCATCACCAAGCGGATGTATTCTTGAGGGATATGCACCTTCTCATCCTTAGTAATGATGAATCCATGGATAATGCACAAGTACACTAGTCTTAGCCTATCCACAAACGACCACTTCTTACACTCTCCAAGGTGCACCTTCATGATACTTAGTAAGTTGATCTTCAGATTTTGTCTCAGCACCTTGCTCCAGAACCCCTTTTCATGCTTAAAATTATCAAACTCTATCTCTAGTTCTTCTTTGCACTTGAGTCCAGTCACAGCATGAAATTCTTGAATGGAAAACCGAAGAGGCCTCCTAGCAAATACAAACCACAACTCGTGAAGCTTGGACACCTTCAGCTGCTTGCATATGAAGCTGTGAATCACCTTGCATGAGTATATAAGCTTGTTCTCATTAATTGCAAGAATCGGACCGAAGACAGGGTCTTTCAAAACTTCCTCATACTCCTCCTTGAGAGCAATCTTCAATATATCCAGAATCGAACGTTTACATGTGTTGTTTATCTAATCAATAACAGTCTCAGCTCCTTCTTCAAGAATGCGTTTCGGGAACTCGTAAGTCATGCCTGTAAACCAAGAAAACAATTAGTTTTTCTCGTTAATAATTATGTTAAAAGAATCCAAAAATAATAAACAAACCAAACATAATGCTAGTCATCAATTCAACCCGAAAACTAGTACACTATTTGACTTATAACTCACAATCAAAGCAACCGCAAACTACAATCAAATCCATAACCATGCATCAATTTGAGTTTTTTTTTAAAACTTTAATCTCTTCCTAGTAAAAGCGTAGTAACAAAACATACAAAGAACATGACAAATCTAAAAATGGATCTTGAAACCCTAACCTTTAACTTTTGGGAACCAAAGTGACGGAGAGAAAAGGAAGTAAGACGTGAAGCTAATGGTCCGTTAACAGGAACGAGAGCTTGTTCCGCCGCTAATAACCACTGATTTTCGCCGGCGGAGATTACAAAGTGATTTGTAATTGGCTTTTAAGGAGAGAAGATGAAAGAAGGTGGAAGAATGAGAGATGTGATGACGACTGGGATCTCTCCGGTGACAGAAGACATGCCGGAGAAAGGAGAGGCGACAAGCAATACCGGAGAATGAAGAGTCGAAGAAGATGAAGAGATGTGGTCACTTTTTATTTATTTTTAGTTTTAACAATGGTAAAAAAAATGTTAAATATCCAAATTTAATTAGTTTTCTTTTTAAAATTATTACATTGTATTTAAAAGGTAATTACAAAAGACTAATCTGGTTTTTTATTAATATTTGTGCTAAGGGGACAATCATTTGGTCCAAAATTCTTATGGGACAAAACCATAGTTGTTTTGTGGTCTTTTAGCAAAATTTCCTTTTATTTATGTTCTTGTAGTGGCATGTAATTATTGTTTTGTATTCATATAGCCTATTAAGTAATACTATAGCATGGTTACTCTAACCCAATGAAACAACTTGATAAGCCTCAAGAATTTGTCCACATTCATTTTACTTAGTTTTCATCCACTTATCCAAGTAAGTTTTACCATTTTGAATTTTACCATGCATAATATTATTATACAGTAAGAGTAAATTTCTCTGACATACACACCTTATATATTGCTATGCAGATATGTTATGCCCTACTACGTACATGTGCTCTTAACAACTCTTGTATGCCTCAGACATAATAAATTTTTAAGTTGTTGTTCGAGAGACATTTTGTCATTTGCTCGTTTTATATTTGCATTGATGCTAATGGACAGGTGACCAATGGATGTAGGTTGGCATTCTTGTAGACTCAGCGGACCCTCTTAAAATTGATATGATTCTATGACAAACGCTTGTTCGAGAAAATAGTGACATGCATGAAATGTTCTGTACATGTATCTCTTTGCAAAAACTTTTCAAAGTGCACGAGACAACGTTGTTTTGAGTTTTTTTCTAGGAATATTAATCATTGATTTAGTAATAATGTATTAATCACTGATTATACTTTTCCATCATTTCTTAGTAATTAATTAAAATTTGAACTTACTGACCAAAAAATAAGGAAAAATTAAGTGAGGTTCACTCTTTTTTATTTTTATTGGTTGGCACGAATTTGATGAAATCTGTTAAAGCATAATAATAAATGCATTTCTTTTTGAAGTCTTAATTTTTTAGATTATATAATGTATTTTCAATAAATTCTTATTTGGTAATTATTTTTTTCACCAAGCTTGAGTTTTATTCTGTTTTATTCAGTATTTTCACGATTTTTTTTCACAAAGGTTTATTCACAAAGTTTATAGTTTTATTTGCAATATTTTCTTAATTTTGAAAATTATTTTTGATTTTTTTATTTTGATTATATATTAATCATTTGTTATGGTTTACATCATTTCTTTGTTTTTATGTTAATTTCTTTATGCTTTAACTTGGTGAAAAAATATGTGAAATCCCAATTATATTTTCTGGTTGGTCTAGGTCTGAGGGAATGTGATGAAAATAGTGTAATGCTTTCTATTTTTTTTAGTTATTATGAATTTTCTGTTTTATTCATGTAATATAATTTTTATAGACTATTACATGTTTGAAAAAATTATTAGGGCAATTCTCGTAGATAGCCCCTTCTAAGTTTATGTCCCAAAAATAGCCCCTCAAAGTTTTTGTCTCAAAATAGCCCCTTATATTACAATTCATAAAAAAAAATATAAAACAAACATTCTCTCGCGACGACACCCATTCTACGACCAACGGACGGCGACGAAAATCATGGAGATGACGACGAAAATCATGGAGACGACGAAAAAATCACGGCGACGGCGACGAAATCACGGTGACACTACACCACTTCAAGCTCTCTCTTCCGCGACATATATTGGTAAACCTCCGCAATTTTTCATCTCCATCTCCCCTTAAGGTCTTATATTCGTAAAGGTTGTTTATTTCGTCAAAAATAATTCAGATTCTCGAATTGCTTTACTTAGTTGTAAAGGTAAGTTTTGAAAGAAATGATAAGAAATTGAACTTAGGGTCTTTGGTTCCAAAATGGGTCTTTGAAATTGAAATTAGGATCACAAGCCTAACAAAGAACAATATGTGAAATCAAAGACACTAATTTTCAATTTCAAAGACCCATTATGAATTTCAGGAAGCATTTGTTCAATTTTAGGAAGGTTTTCCTAAAATTTTATTAATGACTATCATTTTCCACAAAGGAAAAATAAACAATGGGAGACCTTTCCCTATGAAATTGGTACTTCCTCCATTGAAATATAAAATTTGGGTCAGAACCGCATTATGCAATTATGATTAGCCAATTCTCAAATGTTGGTTACATCGAAATTGTCAAAGACCTTCTAAAACAGAAGAATTCCAGAGACTCAAGAACATTTTCATGGGGCCTCTTATAAATCTAGGCGAGAGACATTTGCAGTTATCTGGATAGATAATTCATAACTTGCTCACTAGAAGCTTATTGACAGTAAAGGAGAACGAGTTATTGTTTCATTTTGGAGGCTAGCTCCTTAGATTCTCAATTCGAGAATTCCATATGATGACTGGGTTGAGATGTATTGAAGAACAAGAAATACTACAGAACAACACTTAGAACTACAACTGAAACTTCCTTGAAGGCAGCCACAAACTAGAGGACGTAAAAACGCGGCTCGTTAAAACAAGAGAAAACTCTTATGATGAGAGATTCTGCCTTTCAATGCTCCTGCTTATTGAGAGCATCCTGCTATTAATGAATGCATACTACAAGTTCCCTCAGGAAAATGTGAAGAAAGCAAAAAGTGTGGATTCTTTGTTGTCATATCCATGGGGAAAAGAAAGATAAATGCTGCTGTTGAATTCAATTAAGAAAGTTGTGAAAGTAAAACTTCAGAGGAGCAATTATGACTTGAAGGGATTGCCTTTGGCATTCCATCTTTGGATTTTAGAGTCGGTTCCTCTTCTGTAATATAACTACAGTATGATCAATCATATCCTAGGGATTCAAGAAGCCATACCTTCCTTCTTGTGTAGGAAATACATAAGTACAATGACTCCAGCTCTACAAAAAGTTCTAAGGATTGAAGCCGACTTAAACGTAAGTTGCTACTTCTTGATGTTTTGGTTCTGTTTATATTTTAAAAAATAATGCATTGGAACTATTTTGGTTGTAGTTGAAGGTCAGTTGTGTTTTACCTTCAATACCGCATGATCCTAAAGACTATTTGATAATGTAAGAAAAAGATGATTGAGATCTAGATGAATTGATCAATTGGTCAAAAAAGGATATAAAACCACAGCTGAAGATTGGAGTAATAAATGTATAAATTATGTTGATGCTATTAAAGAAATATCAAGAAGATCTAGGCCTTTTGGAAATGTCGAGCTAGGCCAAGCATCTTCTTCATATGAGGAATCATTATTTTCAAAACTTAAGACAATGAGCGAGAAGATTGAAGAGAACTTCAAAACCATGAGCGACCGCATATCTTTTCTGGAAAATGAGAACAAACAACTTAAACTTCGTGTATCAGAGTTGGAGGGAAAACAAAATGCTACTCCTGAAATAGTCCTCGAAACATCTTGTCCAAGCAATGATCAAAAAACCAAACTCCATTTTAACAATGAGAAGGTAAAAATAGAAATTCAATTTTACTTATAATTGTATGAAACCCTTCATAACTACTTCTTCTCTGTTTTTTTAAAGAAGAATGAAACACTGAACTCTCCACGAAGTTCAATGTCTCCACCAGTTTATGAAAATATTGAGGTAAGAAAATATATTTAGTGAAAAAATGTTATTTATGTACTTCATCTCTTACCGTTTTCTTTTTTTCTTATCGGCTCAGACAGAGACTGTGACTCAAATTATATCTTCTAATGTGACACAAAAAGTATATGCTCATTCTTATTTTACGCATTTAGGAAGTGTTTGTAGATTTTTGTGATAGCCTTCCTGATTATTGTTATTTATATACTTGATCTCTTACAATTTTTTTGTCTTATAGGCTCAGACAGAGACTTGGGACTCAAATTATATCTTTTAATGTGATACAAAAAGTATATGCTCATTCTTATTTTACTTAATTTAGGAAGCGTCTGTAGATTTTCATGATAGCCTTCCTGATTATCTTTTTACTTGCAGACTGATGAAGAGCCATTGTATGATATGCCTTCCAAATCAAATCAAGCAAATGAAACTCCCCAGGATACTACAGATTGTATGACATATATGATTTCACAAACCATTTCATAAAATACCCTTACTCAAACACATCCTCTAACTCAGTCAACCACAATATATTTTTTCACAAACAAACAAGGTATGCCTCAAGTTTTAAAACTCAGCTTTAATAGTAACATATGCAAATTTTTATTTCTTAAATTTATGAAGCATTGTAACGTTTTCAAGAACTCCTTACTGATCTATTATTAAAATTGCAGGGTGTCGAGACATGGAATGTGACAACTTCCAAAATGGCTGATGTCACTGCATTTTCAACTTCACAGACTAAAGAAGGCAGAGTGTCAACTCTACTCGAAATTGGTGCAGATGTGGAGGTTTCATCACAAGATGATACTACTTGTCAAATATGGTATCCAGGAAATGTAGTGACTACGAAGGTGTATGATGGGGTGGAGAAGGTGAAAGTTAAAGTATTCTACGCTGGACCAAAAGAATAAGCAAAAGAGAGTTTTGGAAGAGGTACCCATTAACAAAATACGTCTTAAACCCCCACGATCTGGAAACACAAAAGGTTTTGACATGGTAGATTTCTTGGAGGGGTTTCACAATGGAGCATGGTACAGTGGAAAAGTCAACATGATTTTTAACAATTGCACATATTTTGTCCATCTCAATAATTCTACAGAAACAATTATGTTCAAACATCATAACTTGCGCATCCATAGGAATTGGTAGATAGGGTTTGGAAGATGCCACAATACGTAAAACATATCCTTTAAATCATTTGAATTGTAATCCACAGTCAAATATTTGATATATCTGGGTTTTTACAGATGAAAAATGGTTACTTCTGAGGATTATCCCAGATACAGAGTCTGAAACCAAGTCAACAAGATTATGTGAAAATTTATGAAAATCAGACGCAGATTTACATAAATTGTTTGATATATTTTTTTCTTTTTTCTTTCAGATGGAAGAAGGATGCAGCAGAGGAGAACCGCATTGAAAAAGTCTGAATCCAAGTCAAGAAAATCGTGTTAGAAAGGTATGAAATACTTATACACCATATTAAGAAGAGTTTCATGAATAAAGAGACAACCTTCCAAAAATTTTGAACTTCCAACATTATATTATTTGTGTTTGTTTGATTGAAGGGGGAGAATTTTGAAAGTAAGAAAAGGAGAACAACTCATTTACCAGAAGATAATCCTCATTATCTAAGGCAAAGATGTAGACAACCAAAGCTTCCTAAAAACCTTCCTATACTAGTAACACCTGAGGTTATCCTTTCTCTTGACCCATTTAAGACTCCTGGAATTCTTCAGTTTACAAGGTTTCAATATTGGTTGACATTATCGAGAAAAAAAATGAAAAGTAAGCAAATTCTTGTCCTTGTGTATAAAATTCTTGATTATTTTTCTATAATAATGAAACTTGTAATTTTTATCTACTTACACGCCAATTTTAATCAATGGCGTTGCAAAAAGGAGAGATTTATTTGAAACCATGGAAGATTCAGAAAAAGATCTTAAGCAAGAGGTAACCAATTGAAAATATGATTTATATCTTGAATAACTTTTTGACAAATTTTACTTGATGTTTCTCTGGAAGCACATAAACGGAGCTTTTGCAATGCTAAATTGCAGAAAATTTGAGCAATCTACTTGGTTCAACAAGAAAAAAAAAAGTTTCCAAAAGCTTACTTTATACCAGCCTCATTCCTTAATTATGTTGGCTACAATTATGAGCTTTGCAAGAACACACGGAAAGAAGGACAAAAGATATTTGTGGATTGGGAAAAAGAAGTTGTGAAAGGAGACACTGCTCCAATGATGAAATGGGGAAAATATGTTAATGTCATCTATGGCTCTATCTTAGGGGAAAAGATCACACGTTGGGTTGGTATGGTGATCGATTTGATGAAGAGAAAGATCACAGCTGGCAGGTAACACTAGTGATATTGTGTTTTATTTATTTATCTATTAATGAAAAAAACACTAGTGACATAATTTTTGAATTTGATAGAGTTGATTCATTCACTGATGTTGAAAGCTGGGGATGAAGAGGTTCCTGCAGAAGACGTTGTTCAATTTCAAGTTGAGAAGGCAAAAAAATTTGTTAACCTAGATACCCATTACAACTCTGGTCTATTTGTTGTCAAGATTCTCGAATGCCACTCTCTGGGATTGAATGACATGTCAAGAATTAATGATGACACTACGCTGGACTTGAGGAGCAAGCTAACTTGTGAGATCTTCGAGTAGTTTATTGATAAAAATTTCAAAGAAAGTTAAAAGGAGTGAACATGTGAAACTCGTTTTTTCTTTAACCAAGACCCGTTTTTGAACTTTGTTTCCAAGGAATAAATGTTTGTAATGAATGAATGAATGATGAAGACGTTTGGTTTTTTAGTTTGTTAATTGTACATTTTCAGGATGGCTTGGTACATTTTTAGATTGGGTTTCTATAATTCATTTTCAGGAATGCTTTAAAAAAAACAAAACATGTGTTCTAGGATAACATTTTTTAACATGTTCAGAGTGGGTTTCCTGAAATTATAAAGCTAACAGCACATGAACTAGTAAAAATGACCAAACAAAAAGCCAACACAATGACAAAACATAAAGCCAACACCACATGAAGTAGTAAAACATCATACCCAATTAAACTAACACAAAACAATATTAATAGAGATTAAGCAAGAACATATGAGTATATTATTTAGCATCTTCAGGGTATTCAAACAATAGCAATTTCGTAACCCTCCTAGGAAACTCTTGATGGAAAACTAGTGTTTCCATCTTCCAGAAGCATGCATCGTTGATTGGCTCCGGTTTGTACCACTCATACCACGGCTCTCCCCATCCATAAATCAGTTGACAAGGATAGTTATTGATTTCTCCATAATAGACATCGAGTTGAGAGACCCTTTCAACATAGAGTAGGGGTAGTATGTTGGACCACGAATTCCTTGAAAATGCTTTGACATTAATCTTCGCAGATCGAAAAAATACCCTCGAGATATGGACCAAAGCACCATTGAAAACCATGTCGGCAACATGATCCTTGTGAGATGAGTATAGGTGTAGAGCACCAAATCATATCCCCTCTCAACAACTAGTTGAATCCTGGAGTCTTTTTTCCATGTTATCAATCCGAAAGAAATCCCAAGCCCCGAGCATGAAGAGAGCATATTGCTTTTCAAAGTGGACACAAGCCCGATTGAAAGTTACTTTGCTACGGATGTTTCGCCAAGGCGTATCCATGGTGAAGAGATCGACGCTTCTGAAAAATGTCTTTGTTTGAACCAAATCCTAAATAGACACACAAACCTTCTTACAGCGAACAAGATCGGTGTATGAGCGATTGGCAACCTTAAGAAGTATGATTTCAAGGACTTCTAGAGGGAGATCGAGAATGTATGGCCTCCCAAGAAATCAACAATAAAATCTTCTCACCATCGCTGGAAACCCTACAAGAGAGTGAAAACTACTCTCATTTTGTTTTTTTTATCGGGATTACTAAGATGGATGAACGAATGAGACTTATCGCATTCCCTATACATAAACCTGAAGCGAAAATGTGTGAATGAAAAGAATCATACTTCATACACCTCTTAATCAACTAACTGCTAATAAAAACCCAAAACGGGAAGGAACCGAAATGGTACATTTTTGAATTACTTTAAAAAGTAAAAAAGGTGGGATTCCAACGGGAATTGAACTCATGTGGGATGCGGAGGAAGTAAAGACAGCGCACATTAACAATAGTTGTTTAGCAGCTAGGCTGAGGAGAATCATATGTTAGTATCGAAACACAAATGTATTTACTAACAACCGTAAATATATATTTTTGTGTTAGAAATTAACATGTTGGGTTTCCAAAAGAACTAGATTCGGGTAAAAAACTCAACTTTGCCGTCGCTTTCTCCTCTCGACAAAATCAGCCAGAATCGCACCATCGCCGCTCTTGAAACTAGAACTCGAAGCTTACCCATAAATTTTTTGAAGTTTTATGATACTAAATTGAAGTTAGGGTTTTTGTTTCGGAAAATTGGGATTTTTTGGATGATGTTGAATGTTAGTCAATTTGAATGTTTCTATTGATTTGTTTATTTTGCAGAATCGTACAAGGAGTGAAGAATCTTTGATAAGAAGAAGGCTATATGTCTACTCTTCTTTGAACCGACAAACGTTTGAGGTTACTATTTTATTTTGTTCATTTTAAAGTTTATGTTACCTTGTTTTCTTATGTTAGCTTGTTCATTTTACAGTTTATCGGCTTTTCTCTTCTATTTTATTTTGATTTTAAGAAGAATTTGTTCTTATTTAGGAAGGCCTTCCTATAAATCTCGAAATTCATATCAACAAAAAAAATTTCTTTTGTAGGGTTAAAATTACAATGGGAGCTTTTTTCCTACAATACTGAAACTTCCTAAGTTGTGCTACCCTATTGGTTGTGAACCAAAAAAAACAGTGGCAATAAACCAACATTCAGTCATTAGTTACATTGATGAACTTAAGAAGATTCTCAAACCAGGTGGGCTCAGGAGAATCAAAGATTCTTTTGTGGGTCATGTGATCAAGTTGAGCGAGAGACATCTAAAATTATCAGCAAAGATGCTACACGTTTTTCTCACAAGAAGCATAATCACAATGTAGAAAAACGAAATGTGGTTTCATTTTGGAGCACAGCCATTGAGATTCTCCATCAGAGAGTTCTACTTGATCACTAGGCTTAAGTGTACTGGAGAAGGAGAAGTATCGCAAGTTCATACCGAGAATGAGGAATGTAAATAGAATATGGTAGAAGGTGGTAAACATACATCAAAAGATTTACTAAAGCAGCTCAAAGAGACACCAAAAGACTCTTCTGATGAGAGATTTTGCCTTTCAATGCTCCTCCTTAGTGAGAGCATATTGTTGCAAAGGAGAGAAAACTGCAAGTTCCTTTTGGACAATGTGAGGAAGGCACAAGATTTAAATGTATTATTGACATATCCATGGGGAAGAGAAGCCTATACCGTGCTGCTTAAATCAATTAAAAATGTTGTGGACTCCAACCTTGAGAAGAAAAAATGACTTGCAGGGATTTTCTCTAGCATTCCACCTGTGGATACTAGAGTCGGTTCCTTTGCTACAATCTGTCTACAGTAGGACCGTTCCTATTCTCGAGATTCAAGAGACCAGACCTACCTTATTATGCGAGAAATACACATTCACATTAAATCCTTTTATTTCACAAGCTCATTTTTAACTATGAATCTGCTGTAAATGTAAGTTGCTAGTTCTTGGGGTATTAGTTATGTTTATTTAGCTTCTTTTTAAGAAAACAACTAATGCATACCAAAATATTCTCTTTTTTGTTGTTGTTGTTGTAGCTAAAGATAATGTTTTAATGGTAGACGAAGTTGATGCTAATTTGGATCAAATGGCAGATTTATCTAAGAAAGGATCTAAGTTTACAATTGAAGACTGGAAAAAAGTTCAGTAGACCTTATGATGCTCGTGTAGAAATAGCCCAAAAATCTGATGTGTTTGGAAATGTGGAGATTGGCTAAGCATCTTCTTCAAATGAAGAGTCTGTAATAACAAAGCTTATGAGAGTAAACGATATGATGCAAATGAGTTTCAAGATCATGAACTCTCGCTTGTTTTTGATGGAAAATAGAACAAAAAAACTTAAAGTTCGCGTGTCATAATTAGAGAAAAAAACACGTATATGTTTTGTTCTTATTTTACCTTTTTTAGTTTTGAAGTAGTTTAGTGAGCTTCTGTATATATTCATTATTGCATTCCTGAACATTTTTTTACTTGCAGAATGACACAGAGCTAGTGTATGAGTCGCCTTCAACTCACTGTGAAGGCAATCCAAACCAAGCAGCCGAAACTCTTGACAATGATGTAATTTTATTGTCAACTTAAAGTTGAAACGTATTTTTTTCCAATTCATTAACAAAATCTTTTTCTCAGGATGTGATAGAGTTTGTGACTGAGGTCAGTTTCACAAACATATCGAAGACACATGATGTTATTCCAACACAGCCTTTGACTCAGACAATTCCTATACAACTTTCAAGAACAGAGAAGGTGTGTATTGTAGTTTTTTTGGATTTGAAGTAGTTTAGTCAGCTTCTGTACATATTCATGATTGTCTTCTTGAAATTAAAGTTGAAATGTATTTAGGAAGATAAATTATTGATATTCATATAATTAACAAGATTTTTTTTCTCAGGATGTGATAGAGCCTATGACTGAGGTCATTTTAACAAACATATCAAAGACACATGATGTTACTCCAACACAACCTCTGACTCAGACAATTGCTATAGTTTTTCTAGTTTTGAAGTAATTTAGTGAGCTTATGTACATATTCATGATTGTCTTCCTGAACATTTTTGTACTTGCAAAATGACACAAAGCTAGTGAATGAGTCGGCTTCAACTCACAGTGAAGGCAATCCAAACCAAGAAGGCGAAACTCTTGACAATGATGTAAGTTTTGTTTTGAACTTAAAGTTGAAATGTATTTTCATATAATTAACAAAAAAAAAATTTCTTAGGATGTGATAGAGCCTATGACTAAGGTTATTTCGACAAACATATCGAAGACACCAGTTGTTACTCCAATTCCTATAGATTTTTCAGGAACAAAGAAGGTATGTCTTGTAGTTTTACAAGTTGTAATAAATATGTAACCACTACCAACGATTGATGAATATGTCTAAAGAAAACAAAGTGCCACCCCTCTTTGAAATCAGTGAAAATGTTGAAATTTCATCTCAAGATGATAGTACTAGTTGAATATTGTACCCATGAAATGCACTGAAATCGCATCTGTTGATGGGGTTGAGAAACTGATTTAGAAACTGATTTTTGAGTACTCAACAATTTTTTTTTGGACCAAGAGAAGTTCAAAAGAGTTAACGAGAGTGTATATATTGACAGATTCCGTCCTCCACCACCAAATAATGAACAAGAAATGAAAGATTTTTAGTTGTTGGATAACGTGGAAGTGTATCACAATGATGCGTGGTGCAGTGGAGAAGTCAAAATTATTTGGATTGATAACAAATTTTATGTCGGTCTCAGTTGTTCTCAGGAAATAATTCAGTTCGAACCTTTTAACTTGTGTATTCATAGGGAATGGGTAGATGGAGGTTGGAATTTGGCAAAAGAGGTAAAACATATGCTTTAGATCACTTGAACTAAAATGCACATGAATTTTTTGATATAGATATTTTTAGATGAAAGAAAGCTATACAGAGGAGAACCACATACAGAAAGTCTGAATCCAAGTCACGAAAATCTTGTTAGAAAGGTATGAAATTCTTGTACATCATATTACGAAGGGTTTCATGAATAAAGAGACAACCTTCCAAAATGTTTTTTTTTTTTTTTGTCAACAACCCATTGTTACTAGATCAAGTGGTGGTCAGACGAGCCGATTCCCCGAGGGGTACCTCCGTGTGACCTGGTCTGATCTATATGGGAAAATGTAAATCCTTTCTTCCTTGCTTCCTTGGCGAGTGCGTCCGCACGACCATTCCTACAACGGGGAATATGAGACAGACTCACATCCTCAAAGACCTCCAGTGATTTCTGAAGTATCTCGATCTCTGTCGCGAAATTTGTCCAGTCTTCCGGGTTGGTCGCCATGTCTACAAGATCCGAGCAGTCCGTTTCGATCCGTACCGCTGATATCCTCAAGGCTTGCAGGCATGAGACTGCCCAGAGTAGTCCTTCCATCTCTGCATGCAATGCTGATCGGCTTCTGTTACATGCTCGTAGTCCGAAGTGTTCAGCGCCCATGTGATCCTTACAACTCCATCCTAAGCCACTGACACTACCATTATCGATCCATGATGCATCGATTTGGCAGGTTGGGAGTCGGAGAAGCCCAAGGGGTTCTGTCGCTGTCTCGAATGGAGGAGGAATCGCATGAACCTCCTCATCTTCCTCGCTCTCGTTTGCCTTCCTCCAACATTCTGCCTCTAAAGACGCATGTTGAAGGGTATCCATCGGGGAGACGACTTTCCCGTTGAAGAGTTTGTCGTTCCTTGCCTTCCAGATATACCAGCAGATCCATGGAAATGTATCGAATTGTGGTCTCCGAGGAGCCACTTTTTTCTCTTCCAAAAGAGGAAGTTTATATTTTGATAAATAAATGTACTCGGGAAGTCACCCGGAATGGACGGATAGTCCGATAAGGCCCAAACCTGCAAGGCTGGGGGGCACTCAAAAAGAAGATGGTTGATCGACTCCACTGGGCCAGCACATCTAGGACAACTCCTATCGGTGCCCAGGTGTCTGTAGGTGAGCCTCTCTGCTGTTGGTACACAGCCCGAAATAGCTTGCCACAAAAAATGTTTCATCTTACTCGGGGCCTCTATCCTCCACACGTGGCCTAGAAGGCCAGTGATACTTGGTTCAAGGACCAAATCCTGAGTAGGTCTCGTCTTGTTCGTCTGGAGCAGGTCGTATCCAGTCTTAACTGAGTATATCCCTGTCTTTGTGTAGTCCCAAACATATCCGTCCAGGGTATCGGAGTGTGACGGTTTAATCCCAAGGATTAGGGGAATATCATCCGGCTGAAAATACTCCCGTAAAAGTTGTATATCCCACTCCTTCGTATCATTCCTAATAAGGGCCTGAACGGGGAGTTGGGGGAGTCTGTATACAATGTGGTCAGCAGGCCTGGGTGGGCGAGCCACTGAATCAGGGACCCAGTGATCACTCCACACCTTCGTATCTCGGCCCGTTCCAATCCTCTTTCGTAGTCCCAAAATAAGTAATGGTTTTGCTGCCATAATACTTCGCCAACCATATGAAGGTGAGTATGTACGTCGATCATCCAAAGGAGAGGTATGCTTGAAGTACCTTCCTTTTAAGACGCGTGCCAGTAAGGAGTTTGGGTAGTGAATCAAGCGCCATAATTGTTTTGCAAGAAGTGCTAAGTTGAAATCATGGAGGTGACGGAAACCTAGTCCCCCTAAACTCTTAGGGGTACAGATCTCGTCCCATGCTATCCAATGTAAACCTCTGCTGTTCTGCTTCGAGCTCCACCAAAAGTTTGAAATCGTGCTACTTAGTTTGTCAGTGATGCCTTGTGGAATCAAATAGCACGACATTGGGTATGTCGGGACTGCTTGGGCCACCGCCTTTATCTGAACTTCTTTTCCCCCCTTAGAGAGTAGTCTCGATGACCAGTTGTTCACTCGCCCATTCATCATGTCTTGTACATAAGAGAAGACTTTTGTTTTCGATCCACAGATATGTTCGGGTAACCCAAGGTACATTCCCATGCCTCCTTCAGTCGAGAAGCCCAAAGCTTCTTTAATTTCTCGTTTTCGAAGGTGATCCACACGATTCCCAAAAAACATCGAGGATTTTGCCGCATTTAATTTTTGTCCCGATGCTTTCCCATAAACGTCAATAATGTCCATGATCTCTTTGCATTGGCTAACTTCAGCCTTACAAAAGAAAAGACTATCATCCGCGAAGAGAAGATGAGAGGTCCTTGGGCTCGCATGGGCCACGCGGAGACCTACGATTTTCTGTTCCGCTTCTGCACCGTTTAGAAGCGAGATTAAAGCTTCCGTACACAAGATAAACAAAAAGGGGGATAAAGGGTCTCCTTGTCTCAGGCCCCTCTTTGGAGAGATCCGCCCCTCTCGGCTGTCCATTGACTAAGACTTGATATGAGACCGACGTGACACACCACATGATGAGATCAACCAGTCGTGCATCAAAGCCCATCTTAAGCATCAAAGTTGCTAGAAAACTCCATTCCACTCTATCATAGGCTTTACTCATATCTGTTTTGATTGCCATAAAGTCGAGTCTACATCTCTGGTTGGTCCTTAAGGCATGAAAGTTCTCTTGTGCTATCAGGATGTTGTCTGTAATCAAACGTTTTGCCACAAAAGCGGATTGAGTTTCTGAGATCAGTCGTGGAATCAGCCTTTTAAGTCTCTTGCACAATAGCTTAGAAATAATCTTATAGCTAACATTGCAGAGACTAATCGGTCTGAACTCAGACATGTCCCGGGGTTTCTTCTTCTTCGGGATAAGGCAAATATTCGTCTGATTTAGTAGTGGATCAAAACTTCCGGTCGCGAAGAAGTCTTGTACAAGTCGAATAATATCTTTCTTCATCTCATTCCAGAACTTCTGGAACAACTTGCTAGTCATTGCCATCCGGCCCGGGCGCTTTATCCGGGTTTATCTCAAAAAGCGCTTTTTTAGTTTCCTGTTCAGACGGTTCCTTCAAGAGTAACCTATTGTCCGTGTGAGAAACTTTTTCCGAGATAAAACAGAGGGAGGTGTCAACTTCCGTCGGCGAGGAGGTAGAGAAGAGGTCGCGAAAGTATTGAATAGCCACATTCTCCACTTCGATTTCGCTCTCTACCAGCCTCCCATGTTTATCCTTGATACTTATTATTCGAACATTCCAAAATGTTTAAACTTCAAGCATTATATATTTTGTGTTCGTTTGATTGAAGGAGAAAGTTGTTATTGGTGATAAGAAAATCTGATTCATCAAAGAGACAAATAGTTGATAATCTTCCTTTTCTACATTGGAGTGAGCCAAAATGACCTAGAAACCCTCATTTACCTTATCCTCCCAATTGATTCATTTGTGACTCCAAAATCTCATCAGTTTTCAAAGTTTCAATATTGGATGTCACTAAGAGGAATACATGAAATCTAAGCATGTTTTTGTGTTTGTATATATATTCTTAATTTATCTATAAAATTTGTAACTGATACATCTATCTTTTTATCAACTACAGGTCACTCTATATCAATGGAAGAACAAAAAGAAAAGAGTTCTTTTAATTCATGGAAAATCCAGAAAGAGGTTTCTTTATAGAGGTAATTTATTAAAAAAATATGCTTTCTATCCTTAATTATGCTTTGACAATTGATTTTTTTTTCTTCCAGGAAATGGAAGTTGTGTTTGCAATGCTAAATTGTAGGAGAATTGAGCAAGTTAGTTTGTTCAACGACAAAAGGCTTCCAAAAGCTTGCTTTGTACCGTCCACATTCTTCAACACGTTGGAGTACATATACGACTTTTTTAAGAAGCCACCTAGAAAAGGAAAAAAAGAAATTTATTGATTATGTAAGCAAAGTTGTGAGAGAGGAACGACTTCCAAGGATAAAATGGGTGTTAGATATCGACATTATTTATGGTGCTACCACTAGATTGAGATGGAGATACACCTGACGAACAAAACAATCACAAACTTTCATTCTTGTCATCCAACAGAAGATATAAACATTGAATTTCCTCAAATCAAAAAGTTGGCAGGTAAACACTCTTCTTGTTTAATTAGTTTTCTTTATAGGTTGGTGTAGAAACATCAGTGACATAACTTTTGTATTTCACAGAGTTGATTCATGTCCTAATGTTGGAGCTTTGGGTGAAGAGATTGTTGGAAAAGACGTCCTTCCATTTCATGTTGACAAGGCAGAAGGCACGCCAATAACAAAATTTTCTTTCAACTATGGTATTTTTGTTGTCAAGATGCTAGGATTCCAATCAATGGATTGAAAAACATGTTCAATTGAAATGATGACAATGCGGTGGACTTGAGGAGCAAACTAGCTTGTGAGATATTCAAACAGTTTGTGGAAAATGATTTCAAGGAAGGTTAACGGAGTGAACATTTTAGACTCGTTTTATGTTTAGCTAGAACTATGTTTTTGAACTTTATTTGCTATGAATGAATGTTGACTGAGACAAGAAATGTTCCTAAGAAATTTGTAATGAATTATGAAGACGTTTTTTTCTTCTTTTAGAAATGCTTTAACAAACATAAAACATATGTTTTAGGATAACATTTAACATTTTCAGGTTAAATTTCCCTATAATTCATTTTTCGAATTCAAAACCAAAACATATGCTTTAAGATAACATGTAATGTTTTCAGGTTGGGGTTCCCTATTGTTCATTTTTTGAATTAATTTTTAAAGAATACCTTGATTCCAAGGGGAATTGAACGCAGATGGATTGTTAAGCAAGAGTATAGTAAGAATAGTGGTTTAGCCGCTAAACTAAGGAGAATCATTTGTTCGTCATAGTGTTTAAAAGTATATAATGGAACACTAGTTATTTTATTATAAATGAAAAATAGTGCGTTTTCAAGCGGAATCGAACACGGGGAAGGGGGGAGTATAACCAGAGTATAGTAAGAATAATGGTTTAGCAGCTAGGCTGAGGAGAATCATCTGTTAGTATCGAAACACAAACGTATTTAGTAACATATCTAAATATAGATTTTTATATGATAGTGATTGTCATGTTTAGGATGGAATTCCTAAACGAAACATATATGTTTGTTTTTGCATATGATGATAGAGATAGTTCATATAAAACATTTAAATTATCAATAAACCATTAAAATGAAGAAAAAAAGACATGTCCTTATAGTATTTAAATGACACTTTAGAAAAATCTTCATAAGACAACCTAATTGAAATAAAGAATAGAGCTCTTTGTGTTGTTTTCTTATCACAGATGTATAAACACAAAACCTTCATCATATAGCAGTCTTGCATGTGGTCTTGTTGTGTCCTCATATGCCACATCAACTGCATCTGTGTGATTGAGATTTAAAACCAGGAACACCAAATTTACCAACTGATTTGCGTTGTTTTGTAGGAGGCCTTCCACTTTTTTTAGTCATTGGTGGTGAACACAAATAATCAGCAAGATTTTTAGGGTAGAAACCGTAGATAAATCTCTACAAGGGTGTATACTCCCAACATAAGCTTTAGACCATGTTTATGTAGAATGAGCAACATCGACATACTTATTTTCATCTCTTTTAGAAAGCTTAGCTGCAGCCATTGCGTGGATGCGGGGAATCCTGTCAATACTGAAAACATTGCAAGTGCAATGCTTGTTCTTCATATGCATAACATACTTATTCGTATATTCTATTACCTACAATCTAGTAAACATTAAAATGCATTGCATCGCGAAGCCTGGATACTAACTTCTTTACTACTTTTGGTGTAACTATATGTCGATGTTTGCAGCAGAATCATGTCACTCAAGAAACTAAGTTGTGAGTTTCAATCTAATCATCTCAAGTAGAGAGATTATTGGTAACTCACGAGGAACCTTCAACAAAGAATTAAGTGACTCAGTAATGTTTGTGGCCATAATGTTGTATCTGTTTGAAGGCGCAAAACATCTTGCCCACTTTCTAAAATTTCAATCTTCCAAATACTTAGCCAATTCAGGACTTCCATTCTTTATGTTACTGAAGATCGAACTAAATTGATGATATGTGTAGGCGTTTGAAGCATTTTCTACCAGAGGTAATAAAACAGTCTTCCATATTTAAGTTTGATGTTCTGATCAAATAGATTCCTGCAAATTCCATGGTGGATTAAGAGATAAATATCCTCAAGGGATGAAGAAATGACATTATATCTATCTGATACAAACACTGTTGAGGAG
>CAJHQP010008838.1:0-25023 GCA_905132765.1 Moricandia arvensis
AGTAATGACCTATCTGTTAGAATTGATGATTTATGAAGAGAAAGAGTATGAACACTCAAGAACACTCAAGAACAAATAAGAACAAAGAGGAATCTGTTAGAGAGAGAGAGAGGTAGTTTGTGTGACAAGAGAATAAGAAGGAGAGAAACTTATTTCCTTGATTAATTTCTTTGCAAATACATTGTAATATATAGAGAATACAAAAGACATCTTCCATAAACAAGGTACATGAATTCATGAGCTCCCATAAACAAGGTCCATGATTTAGGGAACCATGTTTTAGGGATCCATGATTTCTTCATGTCAACACTCCCCCTCAAGCTTGACCATATGGAACAAGTCAAGCTTGGAAAGCCATGAAGTATTCCCTCATTAAAACCTTTACTTGGAAAAACCACTTGGGATAAAAACCAAGCAAAGGAAAAAGAGTAGAACACTCCATGGTGAGGGGATCACTGACATGGAAGGTTTATGAGTCCTAGTCTTGGAAGAATGGACTCACAAACTTTGCTGCTGGCCGCCTTGGTGAAGATGTCCGCCAGTTGATCTTCACTCCTTGTGTAGCATGGGAGGATCACTTGCTGCTCTACTGCTTGTCTCACCTTGTGGCAGTCTACTTCTATGTGTTTTGTCCTCTCATGGAAGACTGAATTGGACGCAATGTGTATTGCGGCTTGGTTGTCACAATGCATGGTCATGGGGTTGGTGATCTCAATCCCCAAGTCGCCTAGGAGACCCTTTATCCAGATGAGTTCACTGGTTAATTTCCTCATTGATTTGTACTCTGCTTCTGCACTTGAGCAAGACACAACCTTCTGCTTCTTACTCTTCCATGTAACCAAATTTCCTCCAATGAATGTGCAATAGCCGGTAGTTGATCTTCTGTCTGTTCTGTCTCCAGCCCAATCTGCATCACAGTATCCAACAACCTCAGTGTTTCTGTTGCAAGTCATCCATACGCCTTGACCCGGAGCCTCCCTTAAGTATCTTAGGATTCTCTCCACCATGTTCCAGTGATGAACCTTGGGATTTTGCATGTGCTGGCTCACCTGATTTACTGCAAAACAAACATCTGGCTGGGTAATGGTTAGATAGATCAGCTTCCCAACAATTCTCCTATATTGCTTGACATCTTCAAATGGAGTATCTTCATACTCCCCCTCTCGCAATGTCTTGTAGCCTTCTTCAAGTGGTGTCTTGGCTTGTCTTCTTCCAAGATCTCCTGCCTCCTTTAGAATATCCAAAGTATATTTTCTTTGGGACATGAACAACCCCTCCTTTGATCTGCACATCTCAATCCCGAGGAAGTACTTCAGTTCACCTAGATCCTTGATGTCAAATGCGGCCTTGAGGAATGTCTTGGTGGCATTGATCCCCTTCTTGTCACTACCAGTGATGATGATGTCGTCCACATAGACTAGGATCACAATAATCTCGGACTTGCTGGTGAGAGTGAAGAGTGTGTGATCCGCTTGAGACTTCACAAATCCTCTTCCATTCAATGTACTGCTTAGTTTGTGGTACCAAGCTCTTGGTGATTGCTTCAAGCCATATATCGCCTTTCTGAGTCTGAGGACATTTCCTGGCTTTACCATCTCTTCCATTCCCAGAGGTGGTCTCAGGTACACTTCATCTTCTAGTTCACCTTGTAGAAAGGCATTCTTTACATCCATTTGCCAAAGATCCCACTCTAGGTTCACTGCCAATGAGATGAGTATCCGAATTGTATGAAGCTTTGCCACTGGTGCAAACGTGTCTAGATAATCTTCTCCATACACTTGTGTGTATCCTCTTGCTACCAGTCTGGTCTTATTCCTTTCTGGCTTTCCATTTGCAAGATACTTGATGGTATGCAAGAGTCTGCTGGTCACGTCTTTCTTTCCTCTTGGAAGCTCAGTCTCATACCAGGTGTTGTTCTTGATCATGGCATTGATCTCTTCTTCAACAGACTCTCTCCATTCTTTGTCTTGCATTGCCTCTTCATAGGTGTTTGGGATGTATTCTTGATCCAATTCTCCAATGAAGACTTGATGTTCTTCTGGATATTGAGCAAGCGAGCATACTGCACTCACTGGATGTGCCACAACTTTAGCATTGAAGTAGACTTTCGGTTGCCTGATTCTTGTGCTCCTTCGCAAGGGCTGTATCTGATCAGGTGCTGCCTCATTTGTTTCTTCTGGAACTTGATCTTGAGTCTCAGGAACTGATTCTGATTTGTTCTCATCCTGATCATGAGCTTCTTGTTGATTCCCCCCTTCAGGGTCAGGATGGGCAATTTCTTCATTTTCATTAATCACATCTTCTTCAACTACAGCTTCTGGAACAGATGCAGTAGCTTTAGGGATATTCCTTCTTGTTTCTTGAGTTGCTGGAGACATGCCAATGCCGAAGTTCTCCAAAATGATTTTGAGGTTTGTGGCTCTTTCTGATTGTGGTAAGTCCCTCAGATCATCCCAATTCTTCTCCTCATAATATCCCTTTGTTTCCACAAACTTCACATCCCTTGATATTAAAACTTTTTCGGCTACTGGATCATAGCACTTATACCCCTTTTGTGTTGGAGAGTAGCCAATGAACATCGCTTTTGTGCTCCTGGCATCCAGTTTGTTTCTCTGCTCCCCTGGTATCAGCACAAAGCAGAGACATCCAAACACCCGTAAGTGGTCCAAAGCCGGCTTGGTCTGGTTAAGGACTTCAAACGGTGATAGATCTTTGAGGACTTGAGTTGGAGTCCTATTGATCAGATAAGTAGCAGTCACCACCGCATCACTCCAGAATCTTTTTGGAACGTTGGTGTGGAACATCATTGATCTGGCTACCTCCATCAGGTGTCTGTTCTTCCTTTCAGCAACTCCGTTTTGTTGAGGAGTATATGGACAGCTTGTTTGATGAATAATTCCATGTTGAGCCAGGTACTGTTTGAATGCATGACTTGTGTATTCTCCACCATTGTCTGATCTGAGGATCTTCAGCTTGGCATTGAAGTGGTTGGAGACATGAGCTTGGAAATTCTTGAAGGCGTCTAGCACCCTATCCTTGGACTGAATCAGTGTCAACCAAGTGTATTTGGATTTTTCATCAATGAAGGTGACAAAGTATTTGTGATTCTCCCTTGACACACATGGAGCCGTCCATACATCAGAGTGAACCAAGTCAAAGCATCTCTCATAGGTGGTGCCAGACCGTGGAAAGACTGTCCTACAATGCTTCCCCAATATGCAGGCTTCACACTCTTCATTCTTAGACACCACTCCCGGGAATATCAGGTTTAGAGCTCTTGTATGGGGATGTCCCAATCTGGCATGCCATATTGTGTTCTCAGCGCCATTAACGGTGCTAGCCAGGCAGTGAGGCATAGATGATTCCAGCACCATATTCCTCTCAAGATGATACATCTGCTGATGGCTGTGCCCTTTTCCAATGATCTTTCCTGTCTTCAGGTCTTGAAACTCAACTTCATCTGGTCTGAACACAACTTGGCAGCCCAAATCAACCGTAGCCCTTCTTACTGATAACAAGTTAGATGAAAATCCAGGCATATACAAGGCAGTAGATTCCTTATCAAACACTCTAAGGTTCCCTATCCCTTCTATCTTCACCTTATCACCATTTGCTATGACTACATTCCCTACGGCAGGCTGGATATTACTAATCAAGTTCTATCACAAATCATGTGATGGCTTGCTCCTGAATCTATTATGATAGGTTTAAAGTCAAGAGAATGTGTACCAGCCTTCTTGGAAGCAATGAGAGCCAAGACAGTGCTCCAGATAAAGGAATTGGCGTCTTTTCTGGTCACAAAACCATCAGATGAGGTCGTACCAGCTTGATTTCTCCACATGTCTTCAGTTGAATCACCCATGTGAGCAGAATACATGGTTCTCCCTTGAATTGCTTGCTGCTCCTTGGGTTTACATTTATCCGGCTGGCCTTTGAGAGGATCACCATCATCTAGGCATGGAATCTTTCTTCCAGTAAAGAAATTCTTTATAAGTGTGTTGAATGATGAGTCTAGGTGTAGGGGAAAGCTGAGGAACCGGTCGTTCTCATAGATGGTTTGGAGACTCTCCCATAAACACCCATAAGCGGTTTGAAGACTCTCCCATAGTTTCTTGGCGGTTTTGATGTGAGAATTGATCTTCAGGATTGGTTTTGACAAAGAGTTACAGATGAGAGCCAGAGCTTGCTGGTCTTCTTGAACCCATTGGTTGTGGTTGTTCACGTATCTATCTTCTTCACCCATCCTCTTTGAAGTTCCAGCCTTCATGATATGGCTGTCCCAAAGTCCCTGACATCCCAAGGTGATTCTGGCCACTCTTGACCATGAGAGATAATTAGGACCCTCAAGGGTCACGGAAATTATGTTTTCCTTCTCCATTTTTATGATTTGCGGAATGAGAATAACATAAAAGCTTTGCTGAATGAAAAGAGAAAGATAGAGAAGGTTTGCGGAATGAAGTAGGAGCTTAAAGCTCTGATACCATGTTAGAATTGATGATTTATGAAGAGAAAGAGTATGAACACTCAAGAACAAATAAGAACAAAGAGGAATCTGTGAGAGAGAGAGAGAGAGAGGTAGTTTGTGTGACAAGAGAATAAGAAGGAGAGAAACTTATTTCCTTGATTAATTTCTTTGCAAATACATTGTAATATATAGAGAATACAAAAGACATCTTCCATAAACAAGGTCCATGAATTCATGAGCTCCCATAAACAAAGTCCATGATTTAGGGAACCATGTTTTAGGGATCCATGATTTCTTCATGTCAACACTATCATGTATGTAGAGTAGAAATTAAATATCTCTGCGACTGTTTGACGCTTCAAGTGCCAACAAAATCAATTCCAAACTCTTGGAAAGATGAATACTCAAATGCTAAAGGAATAATGTTGAAAGTCACAAGCTCTCCAAAGGAAGCGTGTACTCACCGGTTGACCAGCACAAGCAAAGGCAATTCCACCACACGTAGCCGAAACAATGACTACGACCAGATCTGATATCAGCCTACAAATATAAACGGTTGGGTAGATTTTTTTTTTTTGAATTGAATGTTAAATTTAATTCAAAAAAGAAAAACCTTGTTAAATCTTTTTGTATCTTTCATACTCAATTTTTACAAAGAGATCTTTCTATAAGGTTTCAAAATTTATTACTCCTGTGAGGATCCCATCCTTCTTCAGTTGGCTTGCCTGGTATCAAACCAAAATCTTATCCCCCTTCAAAACCAGATGGTGAATTTGTTTCACACTGTTTTGTCAATCAACCTTGTCAAGAGTGATGGTAATGAGGCAGTCTCACCATGCCTCCTTCTGTTCTGTTCTCTCCATATGCTATGCAGTGTTACCTGGAGCATATATCTGATAGTAAAGAGCTTAAACTTGTCCTGATTATTCTCCATAGCAAGCCGGACAACCTCATTCCAATTTTCAGTGTATTGGTCTTTAAGAACCCCTTGCGCCAATGGCTCCCAAATTTGTTTTGAGAATTGGCATTCCAAGAAAAGATGACTCACTGATTCCATTGGCGCTTGACAAAGTACACAAGATGTGTCTATACTCAGATTCCAGTGTTATCATTAGGCTACCTGAAGATAGTATATCACGCATAGCATCCCACACCAGGAAAGAGAACTTGGGTGTTGCATGCTTGAACCAGACAGCCTTATGCCATTCATGAACTTGATGCTTCTCTCTAATCATCTGCCAAGTTTCACTTGTATGAAACTTCTTTCTATAAACTCCATTGCCATTTTTCCATAGAGGTATGTCTTCCACCCCCATGTTCCTCTTCTCTTTAAATCTTTCAATTTCCAGTTCAACTTTGTTTAGGAGTGGGAATCTATGATTCATTTTCCTATGGTTTCTACAATCCTCCACTTTTGCATTGGCATTAACACCCATTCCTATTAACCCCCTGCTTCCCAAAAGCTCCATCAAACATCCTAGAGGAGACCATTTTTTGACCAGAAGGAAGCCTTCCTGCCATTTTTAACTTCAACCATGTAGAATTGCTTGGCTATCCCTCGATATTTGAGTATCTTTCTCCACATCCAAGACCCCATTTGTGAAGTTTCTCTAATAGACCATATCGACCCCTTTCGTATGGGGTAAACATTTATCCATTTGACCCATAGTGAATCTTCCGAAAGGATCCGCCATACTAGCTTTAACATACAGACAACATTCATCTCCTTTAAAGATCGAATGCCCAAACCTCCCTCTTGCTTTGTCCTACAAATTTCCTTCCAAGAGATCTTAGCTTTACTGCCTTTTAACTCTGTTCCTGACCATAAGAAGGCTGAACACAACCTTTCTATCTCATGTATACACCCACTTGGTAGTCTGAAAGCTGCCATCCAGAAGTTTACAAGACTCGCGATGACTGAGTTTATCAATTGCATTCGGCCTGCATAAGAAAGAAACCGTCCATTCCAAGATCCAATTCTTTTCCTTATTTTCTCAATCAAAGGCAAGAAGTTCAGGATTGTCATACATTTTGTTAAAAGGGGAAGGCCTAGGTATCTAACTGGCAGTTTTCCTGAGGCGAAGTGGAAATGGCTTAGCACCTCTTCTTGCTTTTGAACAGAGAACCCAGCCATGAACAAAGTTGACTTTTCCAAGCTGATTTTTAGTCCTGACATCTTGTCAAACTCCTCAAACACCCTTAGTATCCCCTCGATTGATCTCGTTGTTCCCTCAGCAAACACCATCAAGTCATCAGCGAAACAAAGATGGGTAAGGTTTATGTTCTTGCACTTAGGGTGATATCCAATCAATTCTTTTCCAGCAGCTTCATCCAACATCCGCGAAAGAACATTTATACACAGCACAAATAAGTATGGAGACAGAGGCCAGCCTTGTCTCAAACCTCTCTTGCTCTGGAAATAATCTGCTAGTTCTCCATTTACCTGAACAGAGAATGAGGCTGTGGAGATGCAAAGCGTTATCCAGTGAATAAACTTCTCTGGCAGACCAAGGGCACTTAGTGTGTTGAGGAGGAAGGGCCATTGCACATAATCAAAGGCTTTCGATATATCTATCATCATAGCACATCTTGGTGATATATCTTCTTTATGGTAATCCTTCACAATCTCTGTTGCCAAGAGAACATTCTCCATAAGAAGCCTTTCCTTTATGAATGCTGATTGATTCAAAGAGATACACTTTGGTAGGACTCCTTTCAACCTGTTTGCAATGATCTTCGAGATTATCTTATACAATACATTGCAACATGAGATGGGCCTGTAATCCTGCATTACTCTTGCTTCTTCTTTCTTCGGAACCAAAGCGAGGATGGTAGAGTTAAGACCCTTAGGTAGAAACCCTTTTATAAAGAAGGACTGGATTGCTACCGTGACATCATCACCGATCACAGACCATGCTTCTCGGAAGAACTCAGATGTATATCCATCAGGCCCTGGTGACTTACTTCCTGGCATTTTGAACAAAACACCCTTGATTTCTTCCTTTGTAACCACCTTCATAAGCTTCTCACAGTCTATGCTACTGCATTGGAATCCCAATAATTCCTTTAATCTATCCACTGTGGCACCTTCAAAGTCTACAGGCTGAGTAGTCATAATTTTCTGCTTCCTTTTTAATTTCCTCATCAGACTTTGCAATTGAGCCATCTTCTCTTTGAATCTCACGGATGCCATTTCTCATCTCTCTTATTTTGATTGAGCTGTGAAAGAACCTGTTGTTGCCATCCCCCACATCAAGCCAGTGTATTTTTGACTTTTGCTTATAGAATTCCTCCTCTAAGCTTGCAAGCCTTTGCCACTTTGAATAGACATTAGATTCTTCTCGAATGGCATCTGGGGACAGGAGTTCCAGTGTGGCCTTTTGCCTCTCACAGAGAACCATATATGCTTCCCTCGTTCTCTTTGGCAGGTCTCCCAGTTTAACTTTGCTCAACGACCTCAAAGGCTGCTTTAGATTCTTAAGATTCTTTGTTAATTTGAACATTGCAGCAGTAGAATGAAACAAAGCTTCCTTTTCCCTCCAGTGTTCCTCTATCAACGGCAAGAACTCAGACATCTTGGCTATGGCATTAGTGAACTTAAACGGTTTTCTTTTCTTCCTCTCTTCAATTTCCAGTTGAATTCTACATCTCATGTGATCCGAACATCCTCCTGGTTCGAAAACACAATAAGCTTTAGAAGATAGAAGCCATTCCTCATTGACTAGAACTCTATCCAACTTCTTGCATATTAACCCTTCCTCCCTTTTATTACACCAAGTAAACTTCAGCCCTTGAAACCCCATGTCCGTTAAACGGCAGTATCTGGCTATATTCTGAAAGTCCCTCATACCCGGCGGGATTCTTGGTGTAACCTCAAAATCAGAATGCTCCTCACCCTCCAATATCTCATTGTAATCACCCATTAACATCCACTTTTTATTTTTAAACATTGAAGCATCATAGTGATACCTCAAGTCCTCCCATAAATTTTTCCTCTCCTCCATTCCATTTGAAGCGTAGATAAAGGAACAAAAGAATTCCTTTGTCTTCCCCTTCATAAGAACAGAACACGTGATAATTTGACTACTTTTATATACTGGAGTCATCCTTGCTTCCTGCCTCCAAATGACCCAAATCCTTCCCAAAGCATGAAACTCATAATTGGATATACTGTCCCATCCCTTAAACACTTCTGCTATAATCTTCCTTGCCTTTACTTCTTTCACCCTTGTCTCTATCAAACAACCAAACTGCATATTTTGATTATTTACCCAGTTACGAACCACCTCTTGCTTAATAGTTTTATTGAAACCTCTTATGTTCCAGAAAAACTCAGCCATGTTAATGATTTTTCCGGCCACCCCTTGCCTTATTCCCAAGCTTATCCTTGGTATGACTTGTAGTTTCCGAGAGAACCCTATGATTTGTTTTTGAAGATCTAGGCAAGATCTGTCTTCCTCCCTCCGACATGATTTTACCCACTTCCGTAGCTACCTCTGCTAAGGCAGGAGCAACATTATCCACCTGATTTACCTCTATCTCTTATTTCTTCCTTTTCTCCATTTCTTCTTCATCTTCACCTTCAGAATTACTTAGAGCAGCAAATCTGGAGGGTGATGTGATGGTTACCAGACCAAACTGCAATGCCTGTGGAGACCCTTTTGGGCTTCTACTTGCTTTTTCCATCGGAACTTTTTGCCACTCATTAATTCGCCCTCCATTCACTTTTGTCATTTTACTCAGTTCTCCTTTTCCTTGCACTTTCTCATTTGTTTCCAGCTCCCCTTCTTCTTTCCCAACATTTTTTCCTGATGAGTCTCCATCTGGTATCTTATTGTTCTCCTTTGTTCTACCATCATTCTCAGATTTTTCTTCAGGGTCTTTTCCTTTATCATCCAACACTAGTGTTTCTTCTCCTTTTTCATTGTGTTTCCCATCCGCTTCCTGCTTACCATGAGTACAGATTAAATTCGAGTGGCACCATTTACCACAAGAAATACATTTAGAAGGCAACCATGGATAGATAAACTCATCTGTGGTCTTCTCCCCTTTTATAGTGAAATCAATCTTCTTAGGCAGCTGCTTTGAAAGGTCAGCCTTCACACAAACCTTTGCAATGTCAAAGTTTGAGCATGCTATTGTTTCTGGGTGCAACTTATCCGGTATACCAGCAGCACTTGCAATGAAACTCAATCCTTCCCACGAGTACATGCTCATCGGAACCTTCAACAAGTGTACCCATAATGGTGTAATCTTCCTCGTCTCTTCATCCTCCACTGGAGACCATCGTGAAACAACCATAGGGACCCCTGCAATATTCCAGACACCTCTTCGAATGATCTTATCCTTTATCGCTTTATCTGGAACCCTGATTCGCATCGTCATCTGATCCATTTCATACACATCTATCCTCTGCATCTTATTCCCAAAAGCCCAGATCTTATTTAGAATCATATGCACCTTCGCAATATCTGGTGCCGTCTCCAAGAATCGAGCAATCACAAAATCATCCCAAAGCGGATTTGCCTCTTCAATGATCTCAGATGGAACCGTTACCGTTTGCTTGCCGTTTGATGTCAAGATGTTTAGATCGTACTATTTCAGAGCTTGCTTCTGTTTCGCCACCGTAACCCAAGATCTCTGCGGTTTCGGAGCAATCCGAACCGGGAGATCCTCCTCAGCCGCCGTCACAGTCATCCCAATCGCCGGTACCCCTGTAAGTTTCCTTTGGATGAATGATCTATTTTTACTATACCTATTTATTGACTTAGATACCAAAACACGACAAGATAAGACTAGACTCGTTCAAACAAAGTAGACTTGTTCGAATCTCCAACTCCATTAGACATACCCAATTCATTAAATTCTAGAAGCCATGAGTAATCTTAAACCTAAACAGACATAAGCACTCCAATGGATTCTTTTTTTTTTTATAAATGATAAACGATCAAAGAGCTTTCCTTATGAATACTATATTTACCTTAAATCTAGCTGCAGTACAGGGTATATGGATTTTGGATTGGACATGATAAAAACGTTGTCCTGAATTGGAATTATAGAAAATTCACACTTCAGAAATGGTTCTCTCTTCAGCAATACATAGTACAAATGGTTCAAGACTATGTAAGCTTACCTTCCTATCTATTAGTCTTGGAGTATCTTCTACGCCATTCTCGTTATCCAGATTAAAGAATGATCTAAAATAAAAAGGAACTCTTTGTTATAGTTTGCTTTTAGCCAGTCAAAGATAACAGCAACTGCACAAATTGACTCCAAAAAAGGGGTAAAGTATGCATCAGGAAGACTCACTTCTCCTCCTTGGTCTTGGTCTCATTTTTCTTGGGCTTAACTCGAGCAACTGTCTCCAGAACAGCCTAACATAACAAATGGCTTAATAAAAAGAAAGAAAGAAACCAAACAAGACACATTGAGTAGTGTGCCTTGTTATCGACCGAAGTACGCACTGGTTACCGAATGCTGGGAGAGTCCGGATGTTAAATTTTACCCCTAGTAGCCAGCGGAATTCGAATCTGGATCTGTATTGGTACTAGGATGTCCTCTCTTGGTTAACTTTATCATGTGAATACCCAATTCATTAAATTCTAGAAGCCATGAGTAATCTATAAACCTAAACAGACATAAGCACTCCAATGGATTAATGTGCGATGCCTATGTCGCCGATGACATAACCAGCGCCGATTACTACTTCGACTCGTACTCACATTTTGGTAAAGTTCATCTTTCATATGCTTCCCTCATTGTTTTCTTCTTCCTCAAAAGTGCTAAATCTTTCTCCTATGTGACTGATTTTGCAGGTATTCATGAAGTAAGTGTCTTTCAATTTTAAGTCGAAACCCTCTGTTCTGTCTGATAGTTTTGTAGTGTCATGTCTGACTTGATGTTCTCAAATGGTTGACACTGCAAAGGAGATTGTTAAGTCCAATGCGTTTTCTGATGGTATATAAGTCTTTTAAGTGTTCTTCTTCAAGTGATAGTAATCTGATAGGAGTTGCTTTATCAACTGTTTGGTTCTTTTTGGGGACAGTTATAACGGTTTTGAAAGGGAAGATTGAGGCAATCGAGCTTTCGGTTCCTAAAGTGGATGTGATTATCTCTGAATGGATGGGTTACTTTCTTGCTTATGAAAACATGCTCGACACCGTCTTGTATGCTCGCAACAAATGGCTTGTAAGTTAAAGTTTATGTCGATGATGGCTTCTTTATAGTTTTAAACACTTTTGTTTTTTTGGTTGTTAGGTCGATGGTGGAATAGTTCTACCAGATAAAGCTTCTATGTATCTTACTGCCATAGAGGATGCTCATTACAAAGAAGACAAAGTAGAATGTGAGTGTGTGTAATAAGACCTTTGTCACTTTTTCCCTAGAATTTTATACGTTTCCTTTTATTTACAGCCTCTTGTTGTTTCTTCTATACAGTTTGGAACGACGTGTATGGGTTTGACATGTCATGCATCAAGAGAAGAGCAATCACGGAACCTCTTGTTGACACAGTTGATGGAAACCAAATCGTGACTGATAGCAAGCTACTCAAGGTATGTAAAGATTATACTTAAGGAGAAGTAGTTACTGATAGCTCTCTTTAGTTACTTTTTTCTAATGCAATTTTTTTGTTTTGTTTTGGCTGTTTTTTTTTCTAAAGACGATGGATATCTCTAAGATGTCTTCTGAAGATGCTTCCTTTACATCTCCATTTAAGCTTGTGGCAAAACGGAATGACCATATCCATGCCCTTGTAGCCTACTTTGATGTATCATTCACCATGTGCCACAAGATGATTGGTTTCTCAACAGGTACACACACACTTTTCCTGCAAGTTTTCTGATTATACAATATTCTGAAACAATAGAGAAAAATATGTTTGATATAACTTATTTGTCGATGTTTGGAACTCATGATACAATCACAAAATGCAATGCAGGACCAAAATCTAGGGCTACTCACTGGAAGCAAATTGTGCTGTACCTTGAAGATGTGTTGACCATATGCGAGGGTGAGATGATCACATGAAACATGACCATTGCACCTAACAAGAAGAATCCCGGAGATGTGGACATTAAGCTCAGTTATTCTTTGAATGGACAGCATTGCAAGATCTCAAGGACCCAACTCTACAAAATGCGGTAAAAGCAATCTCAAAGGAGGCACTAGAGCCAATCTCCCCCAAGTCTCATTCATCTTCTTGAGGCTGAGAAAGACAATGCTCCTCTGTAGTTCTATTGTTTTGCCATTTGGTGCAATGTTTCAGAACAGAAAAACATTTTTTATCCCTTGATGGTATTAAAAGCTTATCTTTGACTCTCTCATTTCCTGGAAACAAAACATGCATCAGCCCAAGTCACAAGAAATAGACAATGGAAAGGCAAGACCATCAAAGCACAAGATGTATGAAGTCTTATCATTTACATGGGTCTTGCTGCAAGCATGTATCAGTCAAGCTTTTACAAAGGTGATTCACCAGAGAGACAAGATCAGATATGGACTTTTGTGTGTGACCAATGACCTAAATACAGAAACTGATCTTGTTACCCCAATACAAGTTTATCTACTTGTCCAGGAATCTATGGTTTCTCCGATTAGCTGTCCTCGACGACTCCGCGCATCTCCGATTAGCTCTCCTCTATGACTCCGCCTCTGTTTCTTGTTCTCTCCTCAAAGATGAATCTCTCGGCGTCTCTCTCGGTGGCTCTCCTGGACGGTGACAAACCTCAATCTCTCTCTCTCTCGACGGCTCATCTCGACATAGAAAAGCGGAGACGTGTCTCTTGGTTGTGCTCTTTCTTTATTTGTTTACTTCGTTTTGAATCATAGCAATTAGAGTTTATGCAAGTAATCGATTAGAATCATAACAATTGTCCCAATGCATGGAAAGGTCAATATTTACGTGGTTCGGAAAAATCCACAATCGTTTTAGAGGCAGTTGCTTCGTATGATCTATGGATATGACATGCGTTTTTTGGACCTCCAAGTACTTTAAATGATATCAATGTTCTTGATCGCTCACTTGTTTTTGATGACATAATAAAAGGTCAAGCTCCACAAGTCACTTTCTCTGTCAATGAAATAGAGTATCATTTGGCTACTATCTCATCGATGGTATTTATCCGAAATGGGTAAGATTTATCCAATCTATTCCAATACCACAAGGACCAAAAACGGTTTTATTTGCTCAACATCAACATCAAGAAGCTGTCCGAAAAGATGTGCCTTATAGTATACAAGAATTACATCTCGCTTTGCTTTTGGAGTTTTGCAAGCTCGCTTTGCCATTGTTAAAAATCCAGCACTTTTTTGGATAAAATCAAAATTGAGAAGATTATGCGAGCATGTATCATACTCCATAATATGATAGTAGAAGACGAACGAGATGGATACAGTCAATATGATGTTTTAGAGTTCCAACAAGGGGAAGACACCAGAAGTTCACATGTCGATCTCACGTGTTCTACATATATCCTTACAAATATCGCTAGTATGATGGGGGTTCGTACTAAAATTTGTGATAAACTAATGCATCAACAACTGAAACATGATTTGGTTGAACATGTATGGCATAATTTAGAGGTGATGAAGACAACAATTGAGTTCAGATGCTTCTTTCAAATTATTATCGTTTATTTTACTAATTTTTGTTTTTATGTTTTTTTTTTAAATCTATGTTTAAAATATTATCTTTTGCAATGTTTTATTTAATAAATAAATTTCATCTTTAATTAAACAATGTTTATTTTTTTTTAAGAACTTCTATATACGAGACTCCCACTGAAACACACAAATGTTGGTGTTTCTTAACTAGATTTCTTAAGTAACATTTAATACTTAAAAAATATTAAGTGACCCAAAGTGAGATTTTGGGTTAATGATGGTCTAATGATGATCCATGAAGGTTAAGTCAACTAAATACTAACCTTTTTGGCAAGTAAATATATAATATTTAGTTGCTATTTGGACACAAAAGTTGTTGAACCTAAAAATAGGTATACTTATTAATTATCACTCAAAAACAAAATAAATTAAATTTAAAACTAATATTTTACGAAAACTAAATTAAAGATTAATCTAATAATATTTTGATTAATAAATTGGATATATACTAATCCGTGTTATTATATTTAACATTTACACAAATGATCTAAAATCCAAGTTTAATTAACTAACTATGTCAATAAATTCTTCAAAATCCTATCTTATTGAAAATATTAATTTTATCAATCAAATTTATAATATAATAGTGGGATTTGAAAACATTATTTATTGTTAAAAAGCAGTATATTATTAACTATCACTTCCATGAGTATTTGAAGGTTTTTTAAAATAGACTATTTTACTTTACTTCACTTTTTAAAAATCAGAAAAAACTATTTGGAACTAAAATTATTTGAAAATAAAAATATGTATTTGGAAGTAATTTAGAAATATCTATTAAAAGGTTTTAATATATATTTTATAACTAATCAAATATAGTTATAAAGAATATAAATTAGGGAAAATCTCCTAAATAGCTCATTTTTTAGTTTTTATTTTCAAATGTCTCTAATGGTCGAAGTTATCAAATTAATAAGTTTCATTACAAAATGCATAAAACAATTATATCATCATTCATACTTTTATATATTTTTATTAAATATATCAAAATAAATATATATTAAATATATAAGATGAAAAAAACTTCAATCTTTTGAATTTTTTTTTAACATTTTTGAAAAAATTTCCGAATGTTTTTCCAAAAGTTTTCCTAAATTTATAAAGATATTATACATATTTATCAGTATCTTCATAAATTTTAGGAAGATATTATACTTGTTAAGTAATAATTTCTTAAATATGTATATAACTCAAATTCACAAAGATATCATACACATTTATGAAGTTTTCCTAAAAAAAATTTAAAATATATATTTTTCTCAAAAACAATTTTGAAACTCCTTTTAAAGAAAAAAAATTGAAAAGCAAAAACTTTTGTTTAAATCTTTATTATATGAAGTAAATAATTGTCATTTAATTTCTTAATGAAACTTAATTTGGTCACTTTAACCATTGTAGACTAGTTTGAAAACAAAGGCATGTTTTATGACTATTTGAGGCCATTTCTCAACAAATTATCATTTTAAATGTTAAAAGTTTATTTTCAAATACCCTCAAATTTTTTTAAACCATTTAATAATTTCTAACAAAAATTTGAAAAAATCTAATCAAATCCCAGATATCCTTGGATTTATATTTTTCAATTCTATCAAATTTCTAATCTAATAAGTCCCTAGTTTTGTTTTGGAAAATGATTACTTACCATAGTAAACACATAAATTCAGTTAACTTTTTAAGTAGTTTTATCCAGCCCAGAACACTACAAATCCTCAATATATTTTGATGTTCTATTTAGTGTCATGATGATTAGCAAAAAAATCATTACAATTTTTCATAATCTTACAGTTCAGTAAAGACAATGGACATTGAATCATGTGCTAGTAAATACGAAAAAGATCTGGTATGGGCCTATAAGCCCAATAAAAGCCCATATCAGGCAATTTCCCAGGACATCCTCTTCATCTCAAACTCTTTCGCGTTTGAAAAAAAGAAAGAAAAAAAAAGAAAAAGGTAATTCATTTGAATTCACCGATTTGACTTGCCAAAAAATCGTTCTTTGGCATTGTGTTTAGCTACACCATGTGATTCTCCTAAGCATATGCTTTGTTAATGTTTAGGTGTGTCACATTCTTGAATTGGAAACTAAAGTGTTCATAGTTTTTATTGCCAATGCATGGTGGGACTAGAGGAATGTGTCTAAATCCATTAAGGAATATGACGACTGTCGAGACTAGATTCTTCAGAACACAATCTTGTTGGCTTGGGACATCGGTAGTACTATCTAAATTTATGTTCAAATGCCATTGCAAGCTTTAAAATTTGGGGTTTCTTTGTGGGTTTAGTAGGGGAGCAATTTATCATAAGGAAAGATCTCAAAGTGAAAACCTTTAAGACCTGCCATGTCATTCAAAGCAAGGTTTCTTTGAGTAAATTCAAATTGAGTTTTCTACATCTTATGTGTGGTGGAAGACTGTAGGGTTATGTAGTTTATTCAACTAAACAGAAACTCAAGCAGGAGTCAGCAGAGCCATAAGGAGCATGCTTTCAGTAGAGTTGGCTTTTAAAACCAAAGATTGTATATGTGAGAAAAGCATCTATTTTCAGTTAGTATGGAGTCCAGGATCCAAAGTTACCATGTGTTAAGTTATAGCATCCTCATTCAAATAGCTAATAAAAACATTGGTTTCTCAGTGTTGATTCTTCTCGGTATATATATATATATATATGCTTCTTTTTTTTTTGGTCAAACAAAGCATTGCATTTCTCAAAGTGAACCTACACTCCAGGAGTGGGGTTCGTTACAGATAGTGCCAAAGCTGATTTCGCCACAGAATCAGCTTCAGAGTTGAAGTTTCGAGAGATAAAATCAAAGGAGATTACATCAAAGAAAGATAGAAAATGATAGATATCAAACATGATACCGAACAGTTCAGGTTGGTACCCTCCCTTCTTCAATAGCTTGATCAGGGATAAGGAATCAGAAAGAACCGCCAGGGATCGGACGTTTGAATATACGGCAAGAGATACCGCGCGATGAACCGCCATGGCTTCTGCCATTAAGGGTGATGAAATGAAACTGTGTACCTCTGAGAAGTTGGAGAGAGATATTGCT
This sequence comes from Moricandia arvensis, assembly GCA_905132765.1. Taxonomy (NCBI): domain Eukaryota; kingdom Viridiplantae; phylum Streptophyta; class Magnoliopsida; order Brassicales; family Brassicaceae; genus Moricandia; species Moricandia arvensis. The sequence goes on from CAJHQP010008838.1 coordinate 17,181, forward strand.
GCATCTCCAGAGAAAACTCCACCGATACCACAACATTCTGACGAAGCATCCCAGGCCGCATCTACTTGAAAGACCAGAATCCCAGGTTGCATCGGCGGGGGAGGACATACGGCTTGTCGTGAAGCTTGGTTCGGAGCTGTGCTGAGAGGGGAACCGTCTTTAATATCGAGATGTGCATGGTTCCATTCTTTGGCATCTTTTATGCTCTTGAGAACAATCTCCTGGGCAGTAAAGATCCTGTTTTCGAAAACTAGCTTGTTCCTTGCTTTCCATAAATTCCAAACAATCCAAGGCCATAGAGAAACAGATAGCCCAGTTGGTGGTAAAGGAGTAAGGTCGGATCCTCTTTTGATCAAGTCAGCGATAGAGGAGCTGGAGCTTGGTGGTCTTACTGCGATCGGAGCGTTATTCCATACCGCTTCCGCCATTGGACACTTAAGGAAGACATGTAACTCATCTTCATGGGCATTACAATGCTTGCAGTTAAAGCTCGCCACACCCCTCCTTTCGAGATTGGAACTGACCGGTAGAGCTTTCCGCAATGCTCTCCATAAGAAGTCTTTCAGCTTGGGCCCTGTTTTAACATTCCAAATATGTTTTAACCAGTTCACAGGTTCAGTAGTCTCCCTCGCTGGCTTTACCGACGTTATACCGAGCCCATAACCTGTTTTTGTGGAATAGATTCCTGATTTTTCCGGGAGCCAACACAAGGAGTCCTTTGAAGGGGTTAAACTAGTTTTTATTCTCAAAATATTTTCCTCATACTGAGGTAGAATTTTCCGGATCTTCTCCACCTCCCATTTGTTTGTAATAGGGCATAAAAGGTCATTAACCTTTAAGGAGGAGCTTTCTCGAGTAGGAGGGCCTATAGGTTGGCATGGGGCGTCGAAAGAGAGACAAGGGTCGTCCCATAAGCGAATGCACTCGCCATCTCCTACTGTCCAACTTAAACCTTTCCTAAGTAGTTCTCTTCCCGCCAATATACTTCGCCACCCGTGTGAGGCAGTAGCTGTGTCTGAGCATTCCAGTAAAGAGGCATTTCGGGCATATTTTCCTAGTAGTACCTGGCCAAGGAGGGACTGCGGTTCTTGGATAAGTCTCCAACCGATTTTTGCTAAGAGAGAATCATTGAAGGTTTCAATGTCTCTAAACCCAAGACCTCCTGCATATTTTGGCAAAGTCATTGAGTCCCAAGAGACCCAACACATCTTTTTCTTGTCCGGGATAGAGTCCCACCAGAATCTCGTTAGGAGCGACTGAATTTGTTTGCACAAGGAGGTGGGGAGCTTAAAGCATGACATAGCGTAACAAGGCATGGCCGCTAGAACCGATTTGAGCATAACTTGTTTCCCGGCTCCGGATAGGAATCTGGTGGACCAGCTATGCGCCTTTTGTCGAATCCGGTCTAGTATAGATGCGAAGATGTCCCTTTTTCTACGGCCAAACTGCTCCGGGAGACCAAGATACTTCCCTACCCCACCTTCCAAGGAAATCTGCAGAGTTTCCTTGACCCGTGCTCGGATACACGCTGGTGTTTTGGCCGAGAAGGTAATGGCAGATTTCTGTGGATTAATCTTCTGTCCCGACACAGTTTCGTATGTCGACAAGATCTTCAATAATGCTGAGACACAGGCCGGTTTAGATTTGCAGAAAAACATGGTGTCATCCGCGAAGAGTAAATGGTTAACGGGTGGGCTGTTGCGAGAGACCCTGATTCCCGGTAGAGATCCATCCGCTTGCCCCTTCGCACATATAGCCGATAGAACTTCGGTGCACAGAATAAAGATATGGGGTGACAAGGGGTCGCCTTGTCGCAGGCCGCGAGATGGTTTGACTGATCCTTGTGGCGTTCCGTTTATCAGAAATGAATAGGATACCGATTCAATGCAGCACATAATCCATGATATCCAAGTAGGGTCGAAACCAAGAAGGGTTAATACTTCTCTGACAAAGTTCCATTCAATCCTGTCATATGCTTTGCTCATGTCCGTTTTCACAGCCATTGAGCAATATTTCTTGGCCTCGGAGGTGCGTAGGAAGTGTAGCGTCTCGTGAGTAATGAGAACGTTGTCGGTAATTGCTCTTCCTGCAACAAAAGCTGATTGAGTGTTGGAGATGAGTACTGGTAAGAGCGGTTTGAGTCGTCGGGTAAGGATCTTTGCGATAATCTTGTAGTGTGTATTGCACAACGCGATTGGCCGGTAATCCGCCACTGCTCTAGGTCCTGTCACCTTCGGAATCAGTCTTATATGTGTTTCATTTTGCTGTGTGTTCAGGTGGCCCGAGGTAAAGAAGTTCCTAACGTCCTTGGTAACGTCTGTGCCCACTATATGCCAATAGGATTGATAAAAGGTAGCTGGGAAGCCATCTGGTCCTGGGGCTTTACCTCCATTTATCGACTTGACAGCCTCAAAAATCTCCGAATCACTCGGTATAATTGTCAACAGCTCATTCATCTCATGGGTTACCTTCTTGGTGAGAAGTCCCTGGAGCTGTGGAAATGATTCATTGTCATTTGATGTGAAGATTTGGGTGAAATATTCCGAGATCACGCGAGCAATATCGTGTTCTTCATAGGCCACACCTGCCTGCAGATCCTCAATAACCGGTATAGAGTTTATTGTTCTTCTGGTTCTGGTAGCAGCATGGAAGAAGCCGGTGTTTCGGTCCCCTTTCTTAAGCCGGTGTTTCGGTCCCCTTTCTTAAGCATATATATATATATGCTTAAGTCCCGTTTTTCAGGTCAGCAAATGATGCAATAACATCTGACATGGAGTAAGAAGGTGGGCCCTTAAGATATCTAAAAAGATCGTTCTTTGGCATTTTGTTTTGAGAGCATTTTGATTAGCTACACCATGTGTTATCGTTAGCCGTGCTTCATTGTTGTCTTGGTGTGTCACATTCTCAACTTGTAAACTGAAGTGTTCATATTTTTCTGCTAGGGTGGATTGTCAATGTATGTAGCGGCTAGAGGCTTGTACAAAATGAGCCTCAAATGATTATAGTGCCTAAATCCATTGGGGAATTTGTCGAGACTTTGTTCGAGGTTCACAGACAGTTAGATTCTTCAGAGCTAAAGCACAATCTTGTTCTTGTTGGCTTGGACATAGTAGTACAACCTCTAGCATCCAACTACCCGTTGCAGCCCAAGGTTTGTGGTTTCTTTGTGGGTTTTGTTTTAAACCTTGGGAACTTCTGGGGAGGAGTTTATTACAAGGACAGATCTCAAAGTGAAAGCCTTTAACACCCTACCATGTCATCCTGCTATTTTTTGTCTTCATTAAATTGATGCTTTTGTGTGGGATATTGTAGGGTTACGTAGTTTATTCAACTAGACAGAAACTGCAGCAGGAGTATATTGGCCTTTGTGGGTTTGAAATTAAGAGCTTGAAGGCTTCAGGTGTTGAGGACAATTACATGAGCACACTTGTTGCAACTATTTGAAAAAAGTAGTTACGTGGATGGAGAAACATCAAAAGAGAAAGAAAGATTCTTTGTAAGAGATGAAGAATTTTCTTCCTATTTTCTAATCTTTTTATTTAGCTTTCCTTAAAAGGTATCTTGTTGCTTGGTCAAACACTGCTGGTATTATGATACCAGTTAGATTCATCAGGTGTCAGCAAAACCACGAGGACCATGCTTTCAATTTCATTAGAATTGGCTTTCGAATCAAAGATTGTATATGTGAGAAAAGCATCTGTTTGCAATTGGTGTAGGAGTCCAGCATCCAAAGTTAGAATGTGTTACTTTATAACATCTTCATTCAAATTGTTAATAAAAGCATTGGTTCAGATCCTCTGGAACTTGCAGACAATACTCAAGTTACCCAAGGCTTGCTCTGAACTTGCTTCAGGCTCCAGTAAAAATGGAGAAAATGAAGCTACAGATTGCGATTCCTCAGAGACAGAAGGTAGTATAAGCCCTTTCAGACAGTGCAAACATTGTGATAAGGCAGGAACTGTGGAGAAGATGTTAATCTGTGATGGATGTGAAGAGGCATATCATCCAATCCAAGGTGAAAGAAGCTGCAGAGATGGATGACTGGCTTTTATTTGATCTGGTTAACATACAAATATATATTCTGATCTCAAAGCATACTTGACACCTGTCTTGTATGCTCGCAAATAATGGCTTGTAAGTGAAAGTTTTCAGCCTGTTTAAGTTACCTCGTTGATGGCTTCACATATTCTTTGAACATATCTTCTTTCTACTTTTGGTTTTGTTTTGTTAGGTCAATGGTGGGAATGTTCTACCAGATAGAGCTTCCCTCTATCTTACGGCCATAGAGGATGTTCATTACAAAGAAGACAAAGTAGAATGTGAATGTGTGAATTAAAGACCTTTGTTATTGTTTCCTAGAATTCTATGCGGTTCCTTTAATTTACAGTCTCTTGTTGTTTCTCTTATAGTATACATTTTTGAACCTCTTCTTGTTGACACAGTTGATGGAAACCAAATCGTTACTGATGGCAAGCTACTCAAGGTATGTAAAGATTATACTCTTTAGTTACTTTCTTCTAATGCAAATTCCATTTTGTGTTGGCTGTGTTTCTTTCTAAAGACAATGGATATCTCGAAGATGGCTTCTGAAGATGCTTCCTTTACACTTGTAGCCTACTTTGATGTATCATTCACCATGTGATGTGCCACAAGATGATACAGGTAACACACTTTTTCCTGCGAAGTGTGCTCTGATTATATGATATTCCGAAACAACAGATAAAAACGTGTATGATGCAACTCATTGTACAAGGATGCCCACTTGATATTTTTAGAGAACAAGGGCCCAGATCAAAATCAACACATCACACACCGACACTTTTTTTTTTACTCATTCACCGCCACTTTTTTTACTCATTCACCGACACTTTTTTTCTTTACTCATTCACCGACACTCTTTTATTTAATCGTCCAACACGTGAAAGTTAAGATGTGATCTAAGAATATATGGTTTAAGATGTGATCTAATGATATATAGGGTCCGAATGGTAACGGCGGATTTGATAACATAAGCGGGACGAAATTAAAATGCGATATGGTATAACAGCGGTTCATGCGATTTGCGGGATAAATGCGGTTTTGATAGAAAAAATTTTGTGCGGTTTTAATAAAAAATAATGTAAATTTTTATTTTTTTATTTTTATATTTTATTTTATAATTTCAAATAATAAAATTCATTTGAAATAATAAATTAAATTTATATATTTTATTATTTGTGTAATTCTAACTCCTAATTTTAAATAAAATTAGTGCATATGAATATACTTCAAATAAAATATTAAATAAAAAAATACAATAAAATAGAAAATACTATCAATTACTTTAGTTTTGCAATCAAACTACAATACAATAAAAAAATTATCTATAATTTCTGTTTTTATAATATGGTTTTGATTAAAAAAGTACTGAAATTTATAGAAAAATGATGCTAATTTTGTTTTTCTCTCAAAAGAAAAACTTAGAAGAATTTATTTGTGAGAAATATTAGAAAATTAAATTAAATAAAATATTTATCAAACAATTAATTTTTAAATATATAATATTTTAATTTTTTTTAATTACTAAATAATTAAAAGAAAAAAATTGTATTACCAATGCAATGCTATACAGAAACTAGGTAAACCATTATATTATCATTTTCTGCATAATCTAGTTGTATAATAAATATTTATGTAAAGTCAAAAAATATTTATATCTAGAAAGAGAAATAACTCATATAAGAGTTTCTAAAATACTAAAAGTTACATAACAGTGAGAAAGTATATTATTTAAAGAAACATATGTGTTGATGAATTTGTAGTGAGAGAAATTGAATGTATACATAAATTATTAAAAATATTTATTTTTGTATGATAGAGTGCGTCTTTCAAGTGAACCACTGTCTTTTATGTGATGATAATTATAAAGTGCGTTTTCTTCATTTTGCATGTATTCAAAATATTTTTGCGGATTTACTTTTTCTTTTAGGTCCGAATGGTAACGGCGAATTTGGTAAAATAAGCAGTACGGAATTCTAGTGTAGTACGGTCTAAGTGCGGTTCGTGCGTTATACGGGACAAGTGCGGTTTTGATAAAAAAAGTAGTGCGGTTTTGATAGAAAATAATGCGGTTTTGATAAAAAATAATGCGGTTTTGATACGAATATAATGTTAAATTAATATATTAATATAATTAAAACTAATATTTTATTTAGTGATAATATCACCATATTTTTATTTATATTTATAAGATATTTTTTAATATTAAAAAAAATCTGATTCAAATTTTTGAAAATTTTGAGTATTTCAGGTGGTTCACAATAATAAATATAATTATAATTATTTTATATAAATTATTGAAAGAATCTTGGTTCTGTATGGTTTAGGAGGACGTATTCAATCAAAAATTTAAGTAGATTTGATTTTTAACGAAGTTGTAAATGATTTCGAGGAATTGAAAAGTTTTAAGTGATTTTTGTAAAATCACCTTAGAATATCACATAAAACCATGCGATTTTTCTTAGTATTCTTAGTTTCAGATAAAAATATCTGGATCTGGTATATATTATCAGAATTTAAATAATTACATTAATATAATATTTTGAGTAAATGTATAAATTTTAGTTTATATAGTTGTATCAATAAATAAAATCAAACAACATAGTATAATTTAGTTGTGACAGTGTTATAAAAATAAGGGGTCCCTAAAAACAACCAAAAGTCATGAATATTAAAAATAGTTGAAAATAAAACGCCAACAGTACATACCACACTATAATGGATGTCCAAATTTTCACGTATGCGGTTTTGCATAAAGTAGAACAAACAAAAAAAAGTTATTGTAATTTTTGACATTTGCGGATTTGCTCCAAATACGTCCCGCATTTTAAGAAAAAGCTTGATTGGTAACTGAAAGCGTTATTGAAAAATACCTTATCAAATACGCACTCAGTTATGTTACCAATCACTATCTTAGTTTTGAAGTGCGTTTTTCAATGTCGTTGACGAATGGTAACAAATTTGCGGTTTTCCATAATTGTGTCAAAAACCGCACTTTAACAAGTCACCATTCCCCTCCATAGTCTATTATTCTTTGTTTTTTGGGCCACAGACTGTAAAGGCATAACCACTTGAAAGTTCTGAAAAAAAAAACAAGAAACAAGTTTCAAACTAGCTTAAAAGAGAAGAGGAATGAATTCTGGAAGTAAGCAAATCAGCATTGAGGTACCAAAACTTCACGAACATCCTTTGATACCTTTCAATCGCTTTATGTTTACTAGCTGCGAGGTGTGCCGCGGCTTATACTTCGTCTACGGAGGATACCGTTGCAATGAGCTTGGGTGTGGATGGGTTGTGTTCCATAAAGAGTGCGCTAATCCCTTAAAAGAGATCAACCACTCTTACCATCCCGACCACCCTCTCAAACTGATTATCTCTACCATTCCCTTACAAGATTCCCAGTTACGTATATGTTTCTGTGGAAATATGTTTGAAGATGGTTATTGTTGTACAATATGTGATTTCAAGTTGTGTTTGAAGTGTGCGAGGAGATCAATACCACTAGTTCTTCCTGAAAATTCTTACGAACATGAGCATCCTCTCAAACTAGTCTGTGAGCCGAACGTTGAGAATCGAAGGGAAATCTGCAAAGCGTGTGACCAATCGTTATCGCTGAAAGTTCCGAATTATAGATGTGAAGAATGCGAAGAATTTGTCATCCATGTGGATTGTGTATATGCAAACCACACTTCCCACCCCCAACACCCACTCAAGTCAATTGGAGGTGAAGTCCCTGACTACGCAGACAAGAATTGTCTTCTTTGCGAGAACAACTTCGATCAAAAGTTTCGCAAACTTCGCCACT